>JAPFFP010057483.1:0-28069 GCA_026153255.1 Solanum medicagineum | reverse complement strand
TTCTGTAGAATTGTTTGTAGTAATCTGTGCTTTCGTATCTGTAATGGTGCCTAATCGGCACTAGTCACGGCCCCGGGATCGGGTCGTGACAAAAAATCCAATACAATAACAGTGATAAAAATAATAATTATTATTATTATTATATCATTATTTGTAAATTTTTATCTCGATTTAAAAATATAAATTACAAAAGAGTGTTATTTATTTATCTTTTAAGGAAAATTAAGGATCATGAAGAAGAATAAACTAATCTTCTTTTCATTAAATTGGTATGATAATATTTGAATTTAAATTTCGATGAAATTTGAATTGGAAAAGACTAAATAGAATAGTTTTTGAAGTATATGCAAAAAGGTCATAACACTAAATGTTAAAACGTATTCTAAAAATATAACTTAGATAATAATATAACTTAGAGTATGACCAAACACAAGTTACACAAGTACAGAATTGTTCATCCTTTGAATACAAAAAATAATTTAATTCAAAGTCAAATAAAAAAAGTAAAACAATTAAAATACAGCATAAAAATGTCAACGACCGATTGGGGGAATTTGAACTATATTTTAGAATATAAACAAGTAATGTGATAATATAAATATTATTATTTTTAAACTTTAAATATAAGAGATAGAAGAAGAGTAAAAAATTTAAATTATTTTTGACAATCTGAAACAATATAATAAGAAAAAATATTATACTAAAGTTTTTTTTTTTTTTTTTTTTTTTTTTGTAATTCTTTAAGTATTTTCACTCATATACAGGGATAATGGTTAGAGATATTCTAACAATCAATATCATTAGATTGTGGAAAATTTAAATTAAAACTATGAAGAATATTTTTTTCAAAATAATTTTATAAGAATATTTTTTTTGTATAAATTGGACTAGAGGTCAAAATATTAAGATCATCGGTGGAGGAGAGGTGGTGGGGGTGGAAGAGTACGGAGAGTAGAATATTTATAAATAAATTGAGTGGGGTGGGGTGTAAGGGTAGAAGATAGGCATTTTTTTTTCATATTTTATTAAACATAATATGTTTTTTTTAAAAAAATATATATATGATTTTAACATGCTCAAATGAGACATTTCAATATGAAACAATTAAAAATTATTAGTTTAATATTATCTGTGTATCGTACGAGTACTTACTAGTTTCTTTTTAATAGAAGAAAATTAATTTTCTACCGTGTTATAATGTTTCTCATTCCCTAAAATTGTGCTCTTTTTTTTTTTAATTGATGTTCTGCCTTTTAAAATTTCTTCTTAATACCAAATTATTCCCTACCTCCCTATATTTATGCTCCACATTTTCTAAAGATGTGTAACTTTTTTATTAATTAATAGCAAATAAATTTTCTTCTTAATAGCAAATAAATTTTCTTCTCTAAGTTAATACCAAATAACTTTCCATTCCATACTTGAAGAATTTCTTATTAATGGCAATGTAATTGTCTCACTTATTACTAATTATGATTTGACTTTTCATTTTACGATCTAATCAAGACATTCCATGTTGAAGAGTGAGTTGTTCCATAACAACATAAATTGCCCTACTGAAAGACCACAAAAAATGTCCGAAAATGTGTCTCGAAAGTGCCAATAATCGTAATTTTTATATATCTCAAAATTCGTGTATGGTATAAAAAATCTGAAATCATATTCGTGATTACGGGGCAAAATTGAGTGAGAAATGGGTCTAACCTGATTTTAGAACAACCATAACAAAATTTTATTTTCCAAAAATGTAATTTCCAGAGATTTGTATTTTTTTTTTGGCCCAGTTTTCTTGTTCAGTCCAAGGCTTTTGGGCCTTGGGCCTAAGTCTTCCCATGCATAAAAACACTTATATTTAGTCATTTTTCAACCTCATATCATACACGACATTCCCCAAAACCCTCTCAAACACTTAGCCAAATATTTCACTCAAAATCAAGTGTCCCAAACTCGTTTCTGGATTCAAGAAATTCAATCAAGCTTCAAGTTCTTATCTCAATCTTCATCAAGGAATTCTCCAAAGTTGAGGTATGTGGGTTTCAACCATTGGGTCCTTTCACCCATGGTGCCTAAGATTTCTTTTTACATAAATTGCATGTTTCTAAGTTGATTTACTTATGGGTTTTCTTATTAAGAATTTGACTATGAACTACGTTGGGATTTTATAAAAATGTGTCTGTTTAAGCATATTTTGAGCCATGAATCTATGATCTACTTTGAGATTTGATGAGGGGTTTCAATGTATGTTGCAAGGTGGTATTACAAGTATTGGTAGGTTGATTTACTTCAAGTTTTTTTGCATGATTTCACTCTTGATTTGCATGATTTTACACTAGCATTACACACCCACCAAGTGTTTGATAAAATGTCTGGTTTAGGATTCTTGAGCTATTGATGATCCATTGCATGACCTATGACTTGAATGACTTTATAATGACGAAAGGAAGGTATATATGTGTTAAATTCATGAAAAGCATCTATAGTGTTGCAAGTGACCATACCATAGATGAGTGGTATGTACCTCATCCATCTTGTCTAGTGGTGGCAAACCCGTACTACCATAGATGAGAGGTATGTACCTCATCCACCTTGTTGGGTGGTGGCAATCCCATACTACCATAGATGAGGGGTATGTACCTCATGCACCTTCCAAGCGGGTGGGATGCCTTAGATTCCAAGTACTAAATTGCTTGGTCTATGATGATGATCTCTTACTACACATATAATATGTTCTATATAAGCGTGTTTACTTCAAGTATCATTAATGCATGCCATATTACTATATGCTCATCCATTGTCTAATTATGTTTTTCGATTATGTTGCCTAGCTCTTGTTGCATTGCATCCTACATACTTAGTACATCCAAACGTACTAATGCATACTCTATGCCTACATGATGTTACCATATAGGAACCGGAGCTCCTCACGATCATCCTCATCCTTCCCGTGGCTAGTACTATCTTCTCAAAGCAAGTTTAGTGAGTACTCAACTCTGGGGATGATACCTTTTGTTCTTATGTTATGTAAAGACTTTTATTATCTATTTGTATGCTTTTCACTATGAGGGTGAGCCCGGAAAGTTGTCTTAGTCCCCTCTCAATTCTAAGTGTAGAGGTTTTGTTGGAAAAATTATGTAATGATGCTATGAGCTTTGACTCTTTTGATGTTTTATGATATGAAAGATTTTCCTTAGTCCCTTACCGTTGTTTTTTACTCTTGTTGTTGTTCAAATGCTTCCGCAACCAAGGATGTGTAATGATATGTTAAGAGGCTTGCTGGGGTCCCTTCGAATTTCCCATTCGTCTTGTCACGTCATGCCCTAGGCTTGGGTCATGACGAACTTGTGAATGGTCTTCGATATCCAACACACCACATCGATTAGAGTCTTGTTCGTGGTTGCAAAGTGCACCACGACTATGAGTAAGTGGTTGTCAGACGTTTTAGGAAATGTTTCCCTTCTTCAGGATCTATGTCATGCTATAGAAGTTAGGTAAGGTTTCCCCCCTAACGAATGTTCTTTGCTATGCTAGATCATATCTAACACAAGAGGAAGAAGAGCCTGCACACCAGAGGAAAAATCGGCTCATGGAGAGCTTCGGGATGCTCTCACATTGCTAGCTCAAGCCATGGCTAATCAAGTCAATCAAGGGGCCCAAGCCCCTCATGCTCCTACTCCGGCATCTCGGGTGAGGGACTTTATGAGGATGAATCCACCAGAGTTCTATGGGTCTAAAGTGGATGAGGACCCTCAAGAATTTGTTGATAATATGTACAAAGTGTTAGCTATTAAGGATGTTAGGTCGGAGGAGAAGGCGGAGTTGGCGGCATACCAACTCAAGGGGGTGGCCCAAATATGGTATACACACTGGAAGAGGGAGAAGGGGAACAATAATGTGATTCTCTGGAAGGAGTTTAAGACAACATTCCTCAACTGGTTCTTCCCTCTTGAGCTTAGGGAGGCGAAAATGATGGAGTTCATGAATTTGAAGCAAGGATCTATGATTGCAAGGCAGTATGCCCTTAAGTTCAACCAACTCTCTAAATATTCTCCACACTTGGTTGTCGACCCGAGGTCTAAAATGAACAAGTTTGTGATGGGTGTATCCGATTTGGTGAATGAAGAATGTCGTGCCGCCATGTTGATATGTAACATGGACTTGTCCTACCTCATGAATTATGTCGAACAATTAGAGGGGCAGAAGTTGAGAAAGAGAAGGGGTAATGAGGCCAAGAGGGCCTGTTTCGATAGTAAGTTCCAAAGTCTCAAAGGTGGCCGGTTTCATCAAGGCCAAGGGTCTCCTCATGCTCCCAATAGAAGGTTTGCCAATGACTGCCCAAGGGCCCAAGGTGATGGTGTTATGGTGCCTA
This sequence comes from Solanum medicagineum, assembly GCA_026153255.1. Lineage (NCBI taxonomy): Eukaryota > Viridiplantae > Streptophyta > Magnoliopsida > Solanales > Solanaceae > Solanum > Solanum medicagineum. The sequence continues at coordinate 23,703 of JAPFFP010057483.1, read as the reverse complement.
ATGCTATGTGTACAAAAATGTGGTAAGGGTCATGGTGGGCCATGCTTGAGGGATACCAATGCTTGCTTTGGTTGTGGGGAAGTAGGCCACAAGATGATTGATTGTCCATGTAATTGCAACAAGGGTAAAGATCTTCGTCCACAAGGCCAGGGTGCGAATGTCGTTCCTTTTGGGAAAGGAGGCCAACAAGGTGGTTCCCCAAGGCACAATCAGTTCTATGCTCTTCAAGAGAGGCAAGGGGTAGATAAGGTGCTCGATGTCGTCACCATTATGTTAAAAGTTTTTTATTTTGATGTGTATGCATTTTTGGACCCGGGTGCCACTGTTTCTTTTGTTACTCCTTTTGCTGCCAAAAATTTTCATGTTGAACCCGAATTTTTGTGTGAGTCTTATGAGGTGTTTACTCCCATTGGTGTATCTATTATTGCTAGAAAGGCCTATAGGAATGGTCCCATTTGCATTTTGCATAAGGTTTTGCCTTGTGATCTTGTTGAGTTGAATATGGTGGATTTTGATATCATTCATGGGATGAATTGGTTGCATACATATTATGCCTCTATTGATTGTAGAACCCATAGAGTCAAGTTCCAATTCCCAAATGAACCCGTCCTTGAGTGGGAGAGTCATAATGTGGCGGTCAAGGGTAGGTTTATCTCTTGCATTAAAGCCCAAAAGTTGATCTCTAAGGGGTGTCTCTTTCATCTTATGAGGGTTAGAGATATGGAGTCCAAAGTCCTTCCTATAGAGTCGATCCGGTGGTAAATGAGTTTCTTGATGTCTTTTCTAATGACCTTCCAAGTGTTCCTCTAAATGAGAAATAGACTATGATATAGACCTCTTTCTCGATACTCTACCCATTTTTATTCCCTCTTACCGTATGGCCATGGCGGAGTTGAAGGAGTTGAAGGAACAATTAAGGGATTTGTTGGAGAAAGGTTTTGTTAGTCCTAGCTAATCACCTTGGGGTGCACTGGTGTTGTTTGTGAAGAAGAAGGATGTTTTAGTTACAATGTGTATTGACTACCGACAACTCAATAGGGTCACCATAAAGAATAAGTATCCTCTACCAAGGATTGATGATCTATTTGACCAACTTCAAGGGGCTAGTCACTTCTCTAAGATTAATCTTCGGTCCGGGTATCATCAAGTGAAAGTGAGGGAGTGTGACATTCCCAAAACGACCTTCCGAACTAGGTATTGGCATTATGAATTTGTGGTTATGTCTTTTGGATTGACCAATTCACCAGCTATCATCATGGATCTTATCAATAGTTTCTTTATACCCTACCTTGATTTGTCTGTTGTGGTCTTCATTAATGATATCTTGATCTATTCTCATAGTGAGGAGGAGCATATGAGTCATTTGAGGGTGGTGCTTCAAAAATTGAGGGAAGATAAGTTGTATAGAAGTGTTATTTTTGGTTGCAAGAGGTTGCCTTTCTAAGTCATGTGGTACCCGGGGATGGTATTAAGGTGGATCCTAAGAAAACGGAGGTGATTACAAATTTTCCTAGACCTTTGACCCCGTTGGACATTAGAAGTTTCTTGGGCTTAGCAGGTTACTGCCGGAGGTTTGTGAATGGGTTCTCTTCTATTGCTTCTCCCATGACTAAGTTGACCTAAAAGATGGAGAAATTTGTGTAGACTAATGAGTGTGAAAAGAGTTTCTAAACCTTGAAGGATAAGCTTGTCTTCGCTCCTATCTTGTCTCTACCAAAAGGGTTGGAAGGGTTTGTTGTGTATTGTGATGCTTCACAAATTGGTTTGGCTTATTTTTGATGCAAAATGGTAAGGTGATAGCCTATACTTCTAGACAACTCAAGGTGCATGAAAAGAATTATCCTACTCGTGATCTTGAATTGGTTGCCGTGGTTTTTGCTTTGAAAATTTGGCATCATTATTTGTATGGGGTGCATGTTAACGTGTTTACCAATCATAAGAGTCTCCAATATGTGTTCACTCAAAAGACCTCAACTTGAGATGACGAATGTGGTTAGAACTTCTTAAGGATTATGATATGAGTGTGCATTATCACCCCGGTAAGGCTAATGTTGTGGCCAATGCTTTGAGTAGGATATCTCTGGGTAGCCTAGTACATGTTTATGATGGGGGAAAAGAGGTAGCTAGAGAGGTTCATAGGTTGGCTAGATTAGGGGTTAGGTTGGAAGAGGTTGTTAGTGGTGGTATTGTGGTTGTTGATGGTTCAAAATCTTCCTTGGTTGATGAGGTAAAAGCAAAGCAAGATCTTCACCACTCCTTGTTAGAATTGAAGGCTTTGGTGAGAGATGGCAAAGTGGAGATTTTCTTCCATGGGGAGATGGTGCACTTAGGTACCAAGGTAGGTTGTGTGTGCCGAGTGTGGATGATTTGAGAAAGAGGGTTCTTGATGGGGCTCATAACTCTTCCTATTCTATTCACCTGATTTCTATAAAGATGTATAGAGATTTGAGGGATGTGTTTTGGTGGGGAGGTACGAAGGACATTCCCAAGTTTGTGTCCGGTTTCCATAATTACCAACAAGTCAAAGCCAAACATCAAAGGCCAAGTGGCCTAACCTAAGATATAGAGATTTCAACTTGAAAGTGGAAGTGGGAGGAAATTAACATGGATTTTGTGGTTGGGTTGCCTAAGACTAGAAAGGGTTTTGATTCTGTTTGGGTTGTGGTTGATAGAATGACCAAGTCGGCTCATTTCCTACCGGTTAAGACTACTTGTGGTGCCGAAGATTATGCTAAGTTGCACATTCATGAATTAGTTAGATTGCATGGGGTGCCCGTGTCTATCATATCAGATCATACTGCTCAATTCACCCTCAAATGGATGGCCAATCTGAAAGAACTATCCAAACTCTTGAGGATATGGTTAGAGATTGTGTTTTGGAGTTTAAGGGTAGTTGGGATGATCATCTTCCACTCATTGAGTTTGCTTATAATAATAGCTATCATTCTAGCATTGGTATGACTTTTTTTGAGGCTCTCTATGGTAGATTTTGTAGGTCCCCGATTGGATGGTTTGAGGTAGGGGAAATGACTTTTTTGTGTCCCTGATCATGGAGATTATGGAGAAGGTAAGTTTGATTAGGGAAAGGTTGAGAACAACCCAAAGTCGTCAAAAGTCCTATGCCGATGTGAAGAGAAGGGAGATTAAATTTAAAGTTGGTGATTGGGTCTATTTGAAGGTATCTCCCATGAAGGGTGTGGTTCATTTTGGTAAGAAGGGCAAATTAAGTCCTAGATTTGTCGATCCTTATAGGGTGTTGAGGAGGATGCTAAGGTGGCCTATATGTTGGAGTTGCCTAATGATATAAATATGGTTAATTCGGTCTTCCATGTGTCTATGTTGAGGAAGTGTGTGGATGACCCAAATGCTATTGTGCCTCTTGATGTTGTCGGTGTTGTTAAAGAAAATTTGACTTATGAAGAGGTCCCAGTAGAAATTTTGGATAGGCAAGTGAAGAGGTTGAGGAACAAGGATATTGCTTCCGTCAAGGTTCTTTGGAGAAACCAACAAGTTGAGAGTGCCACATGGAAAGCTGAGGCAGACATGCAAAAATGATATCCCTATCTCTTCCATTATACTCAAGCTTAAGGTACTAATTCTAAGTTCCCTATGTGATTTCAAGTGTTATGTTTCAGCCCCTATATCATTTGCATGCATTCATGTTTATGTTGACAAGTTCATGGCGATTTTGACACTTACGTTGAGATTTTTGAAATGACGTTTAAGTGCATTATTGCATTCTTGTGTGGGCTAAAATTATCTTATTTACTTCTCTTATATATGTTTGTTTGACATTCGGAGATGAATGTTTCCAAGGGGGAGATATTGAAACGACCGCAAAAAAGTGCCCGAAAATGTGCCTCAGAAGAGCCCATAATCGTAATTTCCATATATCTCAAAATTCATGCATGATATCAAAAGTTTGACTTCATATTAGTGATCAGGGGACAAAATTGAGTAGGAAATGGGTCTAACCCTGATTACAGCACCGTATCAAAATTTTGTTTTCCAAAAAATGCAATTTCCAGAGAGCTCTACGCGCCCCTGGTGTAATGCGGCTAGGACGTAGAGATGTGTATTTTTTTTGCCCAGTTTTCTTCTTCAGTCCAAGGCTTTTGGGTCTTGGGCCTAAGTCTTCCCATGCGTAAAAATACCTACACTTAGTCATTTTTCAACCTCATATCATACAAGACATTCCCCAAAACCCTCTCAAACACTTATCCAAATATTTCACTCAAAATCAAGTGTCCCAAACTCATGTCCGGATTCAAGAAATTCAATCAAGCTTCAAGTTCTTATCTCAATCTTCATCAAAGGAATTCTCCAAAGTTGAGGTATGTGGGTTTCAACCATTGGGTCCTTTCACCCATGGTGCCTAAGCTTCCTTTTTACATAAATTGCATGTTTCTAAGTTGATTTACTTATGGGTCTTCTTATTATGAATTTGGCTATGAAATATGTTGGGGTTTTATAAAAATGTGTTTGTTTAAGCATATTTTGAGCTATGAATCTATGATCTACTTTGAGATTTGATGAGGGATTTTAATGTATGTTGCAAGGTGGTATTACCAAGTGTTGGTGGGTTGATTTACTTCAAGTTTTTTTGCATGATCTCACTCTTGAATTGCATGGTTTTACACTAGCATTACACATCCACCAAGTGTTTGATAAAATGTCCGATTTAGGGTTCTTGAGCTATTGATGATCCATTGCATGACCTATGACTTGAATGACTTTATGATGATGAAAGGAAGGTATATATGTGTTAAATTCATGAAAAGCATCTATAGTGTTGCAAGTGACCATACCATAGATTGAGTGATTTGTACTTCATCTATTTTGTTTGGTGGTGGCAATCCCGTACTACCATAGATGAGGGGTATGTACCTCATCTACCTTGTCGGGTGGTGGCAATCCCGTACTACCATAGATAAGGGGTATGTACCTCATCCACCTTACAAGCGGGTGACATGCCTTAGATTTCAAGTACCAAGTTGTTTGGTATATGATGATGGTCTCTTACTACACACATATTATGTTCAATATAAGCATATTTACTTCAAGTATCATTCATGCATGTCATATTGTTATATGCTCATCCATTGTCTAATTATGCATTAAGATTATGTTGCCTAACTCTTGATGCATTGCATCCTATATACTTAGTACATTCAAACGTACTAACACATACTCTATGCCTACATGATGTTACCATGTAGGAACCAGAGCTCCTCACGATCATCCTCATCCTCCCCGTAGCTAGTACTATCTTATCAAAGCAAGTTTGGTGAGTACTCAACTCCGGGGATGATATCTCTTGTTCTTATGTTATGTAAAGACTTTCATTTTCTATTTGTATGCTTTTCACTATGAGGGTGAGTTAGGAAAGTTGTATTGGTCTCCGCTCAATTCAAAGTGTAGAGGTGTTATTGGACAAGTTATGTAATGATGTTATGAGCTTTGACTCTCTTTGACTCTTTTAATGTTTTATGATATGAAAGACTTCCCTTAGCCCCTTACCATTGTTTTATGCTCTTGTTGTTGTTCAAATGCTTCCTCGATCAAGGATGTGTAATGATATATTAAGAGACTTGCTTGGAGTCCCTTCGGGTTCCCCATTCGCCGTGTCACATCTAGACCCTAGGCTTGGGTCATGACACTTATACTTTTTGCAAGTTTCTACACTTAATATTACTTTTGTATTAATCTTTTCTTGTTTATTTGCTTTAAAATATTCATCTGCATAGCTCATATTAATTATTTATTCAATTGTTACTCTTCATATTCATAACTCTTATGTTTTTCATATACATAACCTCCAACTATTTAATTTAAAAATATCTTTTGACATTCCTTCATTTTTGTCTATATAATTCATCTTTTTTGTTTCGTCGTACTCTTACCCTTGACGTCCTTTTCATTCTGTAGTTGAAATAGTGAAACACTAATCACTTTTGTATTATTTGTTTTATGCTTTAGTTTGATATGACACAGAAGATTCTTGAATTTTTATTGGTTGGGGAGAAGATGTCGACAAGACCTTGAAAAATTATGTATTGATTCTATATATATTTTTTTCTATCTATATTGTTATAATTAAAGTCTTAAGAACAATAAATATGTTGAATTTTTTTCTTCTCTATTTTTTATTTTTTTGTGTGTTTTCTCTTTATTAGACTTATTAATTTAATTTTTCATAAGTTTCTGATTGTTAGTTTTTTATTTGAGATCAAGTTAGAATTAGTCATCTATAACTTCATTGAAAGTTATTTAAATACTAATCAAAGTTCAAACCATACATGCTTTCATAAAACGTTAATCGTTCTATTGAATCTGTAAAATTTTACACGACACACACGTGTAACGCACATGTCCAGATACTAGTATATACTATATTAAAAGTGTGAAGGTCCTTAATAATGTTATTTGAACTTTTTGCCCTTCATTAAAAGACTCCACTTTGGACAAAATCATCTTTCCACCATTTTTTTAAAATTATTTTATTATTATTTATTTTAATAATATTAAGTCTAAATTAAATTGAGAACATTTTCTTATTATAGTTAAATTCTTACATAAAGAATCCTTTTCACTTAAAATTTAATATTATAATTAAATTTCTACACAAAAAAATCATTTTCCAATTAAAATAAACTTGATCTTAAAAACCAATAATCAAAAGAAACTTTCACATAATAATTTTTTTAAAAAGTTCCTTTTTTAACAGTGGAAGACGGCCCCCTTTTTTTTCCCTTTTTCCATGGTAACCAAAAAAAACCCTGTTATGAAAATATTGAAGTTATCCCAAAATAAAAAATTAAAAAATTCCAAAAACTATTTTAAAAGAAAGGGAAAAGAAAACATACAAAAAAAATTGAAAATTCAAAAAGAGTCCCCATAAAAATAGAAAAAAGGATATCTATTAACAAATTTTGTTATTTATAATTTTTTAAAATAATTATTATTTAATTATTATCCTAATATTTAATAAAAATTTGACATATTATATCCTAATTTAATTTGAAATATAAGAATTATATCAATTAATGAGGTAAAAATACTATTTTAATATATATAAAATTGTCTTTTCACCCATTTTCTTTACATTATTTTTTTAACATTAACTTCTAAAATATATGAAAATAAGTAATAAAATAAGAACTTCTAACCGTGTTAAGACTCTTAAATCTTCTTCATTTGTTAGACTTCTCCTTCTTCCTTATTTGAATCAAGAAACCCTAGAGCAGGAAAATCCTAATTTATCATGAGTTCTAATTAATGATAGAATTTCTATATATAGGACCTTTATAAATAAATAAATAAAAAGTTGAATAGGGTTATATTGTTATTTTACATATAATTTGTAATTTTTTTCTTTTGAATTTTTATCTAGATCATTTATTTCTAATAACATGATATTAGTTTATTTTGCAGCGTTCGTGACATAATTCATGAACTCTATTTTTTCGAAAAAAATAAAAAAAAAGAGTTGACGATGATAATTGATGATTTGTCTTGTTGGTAAATAATTTTTGATGATTATTTAAATATGTACCTTATTACAAGTAATTATTTAAGTTTTAAATAACTATACATACTTGAGTTTTCTCTTAACAAATTGATGTCATGTTTTTAATTCAAAGTCAAAGAATCATACAAAGAAGGGAAGATGGTTGTTCGACGTAGCACTCATGCTTGGAGAGAGTAAGCAATATCCAATATAAGTTTATTATTTTTAGTAAGAACAAACCTACTAATATAACCCGATAATTCTTTGAAATAATTTTATTTCTAATATTAACTGTATCATTTTTTTGTTAGTTTTTGCACTATTCATTATAAATTTGTATTTTTTGAATAGGAATATACTAAGAATATATTAAAATAATCTATAATTTGTTTATATCAAGATAAAAACTATAATCAATAACAATTAAAATTTTATGTTATGTTTATCAATAAGAAATTATCATCTAAAGAGTTATATTATTTGTATGCTATATAGAGAACATGTTTTAAAAAAAAAATTTAACTTCAAGAAAATTAAAGTCAACTTTATCGCATGAGTATTCACCAAGAAAAAAAAAGTTTGGAAATATTTTTATAAGAGAAAATTATTTATTGTAAGAGGTATTAGGAGAATTTATAATCAAAGAATCCTAAAATATATTATAAGAGAAAATTATATCGTAAGAGTTCTAAGGTATTCTCTTATCAAAATGTATGAATTTTTTTACATAGTTAAGTTGTTTGTTATTAGACAAGATAAAAAAAATGATATTTTCTTTTTTTTTTTTGGTCATTTTTATTTCTAATTATTTTAAGAAATGTCATTCTCCATTAGTATTTTTTACGTAACACTTTTATTTACGAAAGTCAAGTTAGATGAAATAGTCAAATCTAAGTTAAGTTTATCAATATTTATATACTAAGTACAATGTAAAGACTCTTGACATATGATTTTCATTTTTCTTTTGGTGCAACTTCAAATTGTCATTTTTTGTTTTACCACTATCATTTTTGTTAATGTTAATTTTTAAAAGTTTTATATTTAATATTATATTGTACGCACACCCAATTTTCTTCTCAAACTATTATTTTCACTTTCTTATAATATTTAAAATTAAGGAATCCTAAAGTATACGGTAAGAGAAAAATATGGTGCATGAGATATTAGGTAGAATAATAATTAAGGAGTTCGAAATATATAGTAAAATTGAAAACATTAAGGAGATTTTAGACATCTCAACAAAGACATGATTTGATAAAAAGTTGCACTGGCTAGTTTTATTTATTTTTTTCTTTTTATTATGAAAGTTATCTATATTTTCAATATTTCATGATTAATCAATCTTTATTGGCAGATTTTTTCCGTTTAAGTTGATCGACAAAAACCCAACTATTTGCTTATTTATGGAGGCGAACAATTCTCTTCAAATTATTTGTAATAATAAGAGAATCTAAAGTTTTGCTTTTTTAACTCTAAGTACAATAGGATGAACCACTTCAAGATTTTTTCCTTTATTATTTGAATAACAACTTATTAATTCAACTACTATTACTCCCAAAGTAGTTGAAAGACTAAACTTTTTATTCTCATATATGAAAAAGGTCTATTTAAGAAAATATTTAATGAAATATAATTTTTTAAATTTACCTTTTTTAACAAAATATTATCATTTTGATCCCGAATAAAACAAATAGAACTATACAAATTATTCATAAAATATACCATTTACATTTTATTTAACTAAATGTGTATTTAGGATCATCCATTATTATTTCATTTATTTAGAATTGTGTAGGCTAGGTATGAAAAAAGATCTTGGTGGATAGCGCTATTCCCGAATGAGGTCTTTCAAGTTGAATTTGAATTAGTTGAACTTCCATGCGGATTCTGAACATCAGATGAATAATTTAAAAGAATGTATACTCTTATGAAAATATTAAGGATTTTCAAATTTTTATGATATTAAATTTAATAATATTGACGTGATACACATGTGCAACACACTTACTTTAAACTAGTTATACTAAAAGTGTAAAGCTTTATAGTTGAAAGTTGAATTACAAATGTCCCTAACCATATTAAAAATACCATTTTGTCCTGATCATTTAATTATTAATTAACAATTTAACACAATTCATCTAAAAAGTTATATTTTACAAACTGAAATGTTTACTTTGTATCAATTAGATAATTGATTAAATGTTGAACAAAGAGTACTATTTCTATCTATAATAATTATTGTAGGATGTTAGTGTGTAACTTTTAAAATTATCAGTTATAATATCAAAATTTTCATATTACAATATTTATTTGTTTGGTCTATTGAGCTTCAATCTGTTATATTCTTTAATCTTTTCATATTCTTTACACATTGTAAAGACGCGGACATTGTACGACCTCAGTGGAGCATGGAAATTTGGTTCCTAAAAAGTTTTGGACCAAGGTGACGCTCCATGGGAGCCCTCATGGTCCGTGTGAGGTCACACGGCCCGTGTGGAGCCTCCACGGAGTGGCCCTTGGCCTTTGGAGGATGTTTGGCCCATAAAGGTGGTGTTTTAAACTACGGCGCACCACACTTGGACTCCACACGGTCCGTGTGACACTTCACGGGCCATGTGGTGGCCTTGGCTTGAAATCCCACAATTTTGGAACCAAGTATGGTCACGCGACCAAGTTCACGGCTCATGTGGGGTGTCACGACCCGGGTAGCCACTCATAAGGCTTTCAGAGTGAAATTTTTCTAAGTATGGAAATACTATCTCGAACTTGATTGTGGAAATTTTTGAACGAGAGGGGTACGGGCAGTGTTACGGCCCGTGTGACACTACACGACTCATGTGGCCTAAGGTGACTTCGTTGAAAAAATTCTAAGTATGGGATCTTCAAGCTCAAGCTAAGTTCACTTTCAAGCCCTCAATTTAAGCTTATTTATGTTGTTTAAGGCCATCATGAGTCTCCCACATCAAGCCAACTTCAAAGGAATTCTGTTGGCTAAATTTTTCACAAGTATCGATAGAAGGATCAACTTTAAATGGGCATATCTCTTAGAACAAAATTAACTGGGTGGCTCACGACCTATCAAATTAAAGCCTTTTAAAGCTTTCCAATGCATCCGATTTTACCTCATTCTGAATTCGGAGCAAGAAGTTATGCCCTTTTTCGTAGAATCTGTCTTGGCTAGACAGGATGCCTTCACGGACCGTGAAGAGCTTCACGACCCGTGAATCCAGACATGAGAAGTTTTGGATAAAATTTAAAGGGGTGTTTTATTTAGGTGTTTTTGATATTTTGATCCATCCCCAAGGCTTTTTAAGACCTTTAACCCCCTTCCCCCCTCCCCTACATTCCTAAACCTCTCCCACACTAATTCTAACCCCTCATTCAAGACTAACCCTTAGTCTGTAGAATCAAACTCTCAAAATTCTCTCAAGTCACTCTAAAATCTCTTTCAAAGAATTCTTGTGGGTTTCAAGCTTGGGAATCAAGGAAGGGCTCTTTCTTCACCAAATTTCTCCTTGAACCTTCTTTGTCAAGGTTTGTGGATTTTAATCCTTGGTCCTTTCAACCAAGGAGACCCAAATTCTTTTCAAGCAATTTTCATGAAGTTAACTTACTATAAATGTGGGTTTCCAATTTTGTGATTTATTAAATTTAATTATTGTGTGGGTCATGTTTACTTTCTGATTTTAAGTTTATTTTAAGCTATAATATGATAGATTATATTGAGATTATGAAATTATGAATATGCATGTCCCTTTAAAAGCTTGATTTATGCATGGGTAGCCTAGCTATATTATGATTTAAATGTAAAGTTTACTTATCTCTTTACTTGAATTTCACAATGTATTGTTGATTAAAGTGTGAATCTCTATTACCCATGCCTTTCTCATCTCATTCATTGCATATGCATTCATATACATGGGATTTTCATAAAATTTATGAAGTGGGTTAAGCCCAACTATGTTTATGTAAATGATTTTGACAAGATATTGGTTATTAAAAGAATGTGATCACATAAATGTCTATTATTATTGGCTCTTTGAGCATATTGGGTGCTGTCATGAGCATGAGCTATTCCTGCGCATGAGTATCATGATTATGAATTATGCTTTGGGTTTTGAGACTAAATGTGCATTGAAAGGATTTGAAATGACTATTACATCCCTTCAAAGCATGTATATGTATAAGTATTCTCGTGGGATGTCTTGACTTAGGACCGATGGATTGGGGGTGTTAGGACTATCCCCAAGGCCCTCTCCCTTTCCTTGAACTATGTGCAAGCATAGGAATGGAAGCCATTACTGAAATAACCGAATCGTAAGGGATGATTATTCATTTATTGATATGATAATGGAAATCCTTATTAAATGATGTGTTCGTAAGGAAGGTGACCATCCACCGAAATGCCGTGGTTTGTAAGGTGCGATGTAGATTACCTTGGCAAGTAATCTTCTCCTACAGATTGGAGGTCTTTATAAACTAATTCATGTAATAGCTCACATGAGTTTGATTTATCGGTTATAGTCCATCTCTACTATATTTGAGCATTTGTGCATTTCATGCATCATTGATTTCATGGCATATCGTATACTATGTCTCTTGATATATATCTTTTTCTATCTTATGTGCCCTTGTCATCTAACATTGAATGCAAGTTTGATAAGTTATATGCATTGCATTCCCGCATACTTAGTACATTTATACGTATTAACATATACTTTTGCCTACATGATCTAACAATGTAGGGACGGGAGACTGTCTTTATCCACCATTTGATGACTAGATCAGATTTGAGACATTTGTCGTGGTGAGTCCTATCTTTCAACGACAAGCCACCATTCCTCTACCTATGGTGCTTTTGTTTAAGTTATTTACTTTGAGGGTGAGCCCGGGATATGTCTTGGCCCTCGTCCTTTCTTATGACTAGAGGCATTATTAGACATCTTGTAGACTCTTGTATGGATAAATGCTATGTTTTGTATTTGGAGTTTATGATTATGGTTATCTATTGGGTAAGGCTATTATAGATTGAATATGAGAATTATGATAAGTATGTATGTTTTGATGTGGAAATGAGGAAGATCCCAAGTCCCGGATTCCCTCTATAAAGTGAGTCATACTTACCCGCCCGTTAGTTTTTATGTGCTATGTGCTATGTGAATCCATGTTAACTCCTTTCCCTTTTATATCCCCATAGTGTGAGTCCTATTTTTTCGTCCCTTAGAACTATGTGTTTATGGTTTATATACACTTTCAAACCGATAATGTGAATATGGATACTTTAAGGCTTGTTTGGGGACTCTCGGGTTCCCATTCGTCATGTCACTCCTAGCCCTTAGGTATGAGTCGTGACAGAGATGATATCAGAGCACTAGTTTTATAAATAGTCCTCGGAGTCCAGTATGCTGCATCAAGTAGAGTCTTATTCATGGGTGTGAAGCGTGTCACATCTATGGGTAGTCGGCTACAAGGCATTTTAGGAAATGTTTCAATTTTTCATGATTCTTATCGTACCATGGAACGTGTCTTAAGGTTTCCTATCTCCATCCCTCCCTACCGAATGGGGAGAGTTACTTTCGGCTTGTAGTGCAATCCAGGGAAGGAAGATGTTATAGATGATCTTGTAGATGAGGTCAAAAGGGAGTTGGACAAGGATGTGCATTGTTTGACAAGCTTGCTCCTTCGGGTATTAGAAGTTTTCTTAGGTTGGCTAGGTATTATGAAAGATTTGTTGAAAGTTTCTCGTCTATTGCATCCCTATTGACCTAGTTGACTCAAAACAAGGCCAAGTTTGTGGTCAGATAAGAGTGAGAAGAGTTTTCAAACATTGAAAGATCGACTTACATCGGCTCCTGTTGTGACTTTACCAGATGGCTTAGATAGGTCGGTGGTGTGTTGTGATGCTCCTCGGATTGGGTTGGGTTGTGTATTTATGTGACATGGTAAGGTGATAACTTATGTGTCAAGGCAATTGAAAGTGCATGAGCGTGACTACCCGACTCATGATCTTGAGCTGGCGGTGGTATTTGCTTTGAAAAATTGGAGACACTACTTGTATGGGGTATATGTTGATGTTTTCACTGATCACAAGAGTTTGCAATATGTGTTCACTCAAAGGTATCTTAACTTGAGGCAAAAGAGAAGGTTGGAACTCCTAAAAAACAACGATATGATTGTACAATATCATCCCGGTAGGGCAAATATTAAGACCGATGCTTTTAGTAGGCTAGCTATGAAAAGTATGGCTCATGCTGATGAAGGAAAGAGAAAGTTGACAAAAGATGTTCACTATTTGGCTAGATTGGATGTTAGGTTGGCTGACTCTAATGGTAGTGCTATTCATATTTCAAATAGGGTCGAATCTTCTGTGGTTGTTGATGTTAAGGCTAAGAAAGATCTAGATCTGTTATTGGTTGAGTTGAAGAGGTTGGTTGCCAAAAGATAGAGGTTTTCTCCCAAGGGGGAGATGGTGTAATTTGGTACCAAGATGGATTGTGTTTTCCAGACATTGATGATCTTAGGGCGATGATCATAAGTAAAGCCCATGACTCATTATTCTGTTCACATGGGATCTACCAAAATGTATCGGGGCTTGAGAGATGTGTATTGGTAGCATGGTATGAAGAAAGACAATGCCAAGTTATATAAATTTGGGAGTTGGTTAGATCAGTGATGTGCCTACTTTTATTATATCAGATTGTGGTATCCAACTTACTTCTCACTTTTGGAAATCATCTCAAAGAGGGCTTGGGCCCTAAGGTGAAATTGAGTACATACCTCTTTTCATTCTCAATTCGTTGGGCAAGCTGAGAGGACAATTCAAACTTTAGAGGACATGTCGAGGTCTTGTATGTTGGAATTTAAGGTTTATTAGGGTGATCATCTACCACTTATCGAGTTTGCTTATAATAATAACTATCAGACTAGCATTAGTATGGCACCGTTTGGGGCTTTATGTGATAGAAGGTGTAGGTCCTTGGTGAGGTGGTTTGAGTTATATGCGATGGCTTCTATAGGCTTGAATTTAGTGTTGTAGGCTGTGGAAAGTGTGAAATTGGTTAGGGAAGAGTTGAAGATGGTTTGAAGTCATCAAAAGTCTTATTTGGATGTTAGAAAGAGGGATCTTGAGTTTCATATAGGTGTTTCGTTGTATGTGAAGGTGTCACCTATGAAGGGTGTGATGCATTTTCCGAAGAAGGGCAAGCTAAGTCCTCGATTTGTAGGTCCTTATGAGATTTTTTAGTGAATTTAGAATGTGGCTTATAGGTTGGATTTGCCTCAGAATTTGAATTCTATTCACCTGGTTTTTCATGCGTCTATGTTGAGGAAGTTGGTTGGTGATTTTTGTACTATTGTGCCTTTGGAGGGTGTTGTGGTTGAGGAAGGCTTGTCTTGTGAGGGAATTTCGGTTGAGATCTTGGATGGGCAAGTGAAGAGGCTTCGCAACAAGGATCAACATGTTGAAGGTGCTACATGGAAAGTGGAATCAAGTATGATGCGACTATAACTCTTATCATTTCCAATCTACTCAAGCCTATGGTATTAGGTTCTTCCTATTCTCAATGGTCCTAATTTCTTCACTCTTGATTTTCATGACATGACCTGCATACTTGTTTACGAAAATTATTTTTAAGATGTTTTGAATGATTTAAATATGTTTCGATATGAGTTTAAAGACTTTATGATTTTTAAATGATGAACTATGCATGGTACCTTGTGTTTGAATGATTTACTTTCTAAGTTAAGCCTTTCAACCCTTGTTCTAGCACATTCGAGGACGAATATTCCCAAGGAGAGATGACGTAAGGACCCGAACTTTGTCCGACCTCAATGGAGAATGGAAATTTTGTTCTGGAAAAGTTTTGGACCAAGGTGATGCTCCATGGGAGCCCTCATGATCCGTGTGAGGTCACACGGCCCATGTGGAGCCTCCATGGAGTGGCCCTTGGCTTTTGGAGGATGTTTTAAACTAAGGCACACCACACATGGACCCCTCACGGTCCGTATGATACTTCATGGACTGTGTGTTGGGCCGTGTGGTGGCCTTGGCATGAAACCCCACAATTTTGGGACCAAGTATGGTCACACGACCAAGTTAACAGCTCGTATGAGGTGTCACGGCCCGTGTGGCCACCCGCAAGGCTTTCGGAGTGAAATTTCTTTACGTTTGGGATCACTATCTCATAACTTAATCATGGAAATTTTCTAAGGAGAGGCATACGAGCAGTGTCATGGTGCGTGTGACACTACACAACCCGTGTAGCCTCCCGTGAAGGTGACTTGAAAAAATTCTGAGTATGGGATCTTCAAGCTCAAGATAAGTTCACTTTAAAGCCCTCAATTCAAGCTTATTTATGTTGTTTAAGGCCATCAAAAGTCTCCCACATCAAGCCAAGTTCAAAGGAATTCCGTTGCCTAAATTTTGCATAAGTATCGATAGAAGTGTCAACTTTAAATGGGCATATCTCTTAGCAAAAACAAACTAGGTGGCCCATGATCTATCAAATTAAAGCTCTTTGAATTAAATTTCCAATGCATCTGGTTTCACCTCATTCTGAGTTCGAAGCAAGAAGTTATGCCCTTTTTCGTAGAATCTGTCTGGGCTAGACGAGGTGCCTTCATGGACCATGAAGAGCTTCATGACCCGTGAAGCCAGCCATTAGAAGTTCTAGATAAATTTAAAAGGGGCTTTTTAAGAACTTTAAACCCCCCCTTTTTTTACATTCCTAAACCTCTCCTACATTAATTCTAACCCCTCATTCAAGACTAACCTTTAGTCTCTACAATCAAACTCTCAAAATTCTCTCAAGTCACTCTAAAGTCTCTTTCAAAGAATTCTTGTACATTTCAAGCTTGGAAATCAAGGAAGGGCTCTTTCTTCATCGAATTTCTTCTTGAACCTTCTTTATTAGCAAGATGTGAATTTTGATCCTTGGTCCCTTTCAACCAAGGAGACCCAAATTCTTTTCAAGCAATTTTCATGAATTTCGCTTATTTTAAATGTGGGTTTCCAATTTTATGATTTATTAAATTCAATTGTTATGTGGTTATGTTTACTTACTGATTTTAAGTTGTTTTAACCTATAATATGATGGATTATGTTGAGATTATGAAATTGAAATTATGAATGTGCATGTCCCTTTAAAGCTTGATATATGCATGGGTAACTTATATTATGATTTAAATGTGAATTCTACTTATCTCTTTACTTGAATTTCATAATGTATTGTTGATTTAAGTTTGAATCTCCATCACCCATTCCTTTCTCATCTTATTCATAGCATATGGATTCATGTACATGGGATTTTATGAAAGTTTATGAAGTGCGTTAAGCCCAACTATGTTTATGTAAATGATTTTGACAAGATATTGATTATGACAAGAATGTGATCACATAAGTATCTATTGTTATTAGCTTTTTGAGCTTATTGGGTGCTTGCACTATATGGTTTGGGTTTTGAGCCTAAATGTGCATTGAAAGGATTTTGAAATAACTATTACATCCGTTTAAAGCATGTATATGTATAAGTATTCTTGTGGGATGTCTTGACTTAGGACCTATGGATTGGGGGCGTTAGGGCTATCCCCAAGGGCCCTCTCCCCTTTCTTGAACTATGTACCATCATAGGAATGGAAGCCATTACCGAAATAATTGGGTCATAATGGATGGTTATTTATTTATTGATATGATATAATAATGGAAATCCTTCTTAAATGATGTGTTCGTAAGGAAGGTGACCATGCACCGAAATGACGTGGTTCGTAAGGTGTGATGTAGATTACCCTTGGCAAGTAATCTTATCCTACTAATGGGAGGTATTTATCGGACTAATTCATGTAATAGCTCACATGAGTTTGATTTGTCGGTTATAGTCCATCCCACTATATATGAGCATTTGTGCATTTCATGCATCATTGATTTCATGGCATATCATATATTATGTCTCTTGATATATATCTCTGTCTATATTATGTGCCCTTGTCATCTAAATACAGGTTTGGTAAGTCATATGCATTGCATGCCCGCATACTTAGTACATTCAAAAGTACTAACGCATACTTTTGCCTACATGATCTAACCATGTAGGCGACCGGAGACTGCCTTCATCCACCGTTTGACGACTAGATAAAATTTAAGATATTTATTGTGGTGAGTCCTATCTTCCAAGGACAAGACATTATTCCTCTACCTATGGTACTTATATTTAAATTATTTACTTTGAGGGTGAGCCCGTGATATGTCTTGGTCCCGTCCTATCTTATGATTAGAGACATTATTGGATATCTTGTAGAGTCTTGTACAGATTTATGCTATATGTTGTATTTGGAGTTTATGATTATGGTTATCTATTGGGTAAGACTATTATAGATTGACTATGAGAATTATGATAAGTATGTATGTTTTGATATAGAAATATGGAAGAGCCCAAGTCCCGTATTGCCCCCATAGTCTTATCTTCTGATTTTCTAAAAATAGAGTGTGAGTCATACTTACCTGCCCTTTAGTTTTGATGTGTTATGTACTATGTGCTATGTGAATCCACGTTAACCCGTTTCCCTATGATATCCTTATAGCGTGAGTCCTATTTTCCCGTCCTTTAGAACTATGTGTTTATTATTTGTATACACTTCTGATGAAATGATGGTAATGCATACTAGTATGGAAGTCTCTCTAATTGAACATGTTTTATGTTTTGGGATTTCACAAAGGAGAACCGATTTTCTAATTTTGAAGTAATATCTCTTGAAGTAGTTGAAGTTAGATTAAACTCACTGTTCTCTATATCATCGCTTTGTGATCTTTGATAATTAAAATTGCCTATTTAATGTGTAATGTCTACTAGTAATATGTAATGTCTTACTGAATGTCGGCATATGGCAGGGATATCTCTACTTTGTTAACATGGAACAAAAGTTCAAGTTTGTTTATGTGGTTCTTAATAGACATAGTTACCCGATATCAATGTTGGTGAAATGTAACAGGTAACTTCTGAAATTAGTCGAGCCATATGCAAGCTGGCTCTGAAGTGAGGACGGGGGATCTTTGTTGGAGAATCTTCTCATGTAGCAGTGATATTTTCATCTACTTGCAAGTTAGCTGTGGTTCCTTGTGTTTTCGAAGAAATATTATTAGTACAGATACATATATTCAAATTTAATGTGTTTGGGATTGAGGTATAGTTATTGTTGATCATCAATGTCGTCAGATTCATTCGTTCAATTCATGTGTCTTATTTTTGTGTTCAAGTTGTTTATAAAGAATTTGTTGTTCAATATTTATTAAGTTTTTCATTACAATAGTTTTCCATGTTATATACTTACCATAGAAATGATAGTAAAAAATGACAAGATTCGGGGCGCAGTCTGATTATATCACATCTTATATGTTAAAACATATTTCAGGTTGTCAAGTATTTTAAAACTACTTGACAATAGGTGTGGTGGGGAACATATAATAAAGGATCTTGATGAAGAATCGAAGAAAATAATTGTTTAGTTAGTCTTTATTGGTGCATAAGCTGCTTACTTTGGGGAACGATGTTGAAAAAGAACCAGTAATGTCTAACAGTCATATGTGATGTTTTGCTTCTTGAATATCGACATATGGCAGAGATATCTGAACTTTGTTAACAGGGAACAAAGGTTCCAGTTGTTTGTAGAAGACTTTTGTTTGCATAGTTCTTGGTAGACAAAGTTACGTGCTATCTATGCTGGTGAAATGTAACAAGTACCTTGAGGAGTTACTCGAGCTACGTGCAAGCTGGCCTTGATATAAAAAAGTATGGATCATAGCTTGGGGCATCTTTATTGGATAATCTTTTTTTTTGGCAGAGAGCGAGGGTGTGGTTTCAAAGTTGATATAATGGTAGAGTGATTTCCAACTATAATGAACATATTAAGTCCTACATTTGCAGCATACATCTTCAAAAACAAAGATTTAGTCTGTTATCATTATGTTGTTGCATTAATGAAGAAATATGATTAGTATGAATACATGTAATCAATTGTAAATCATTTGAGATTGAGGCATAGTTATTGTTATCATCAATGTCCTCATGATTCATGCGTTTTAATTTATGTGTCTTCTTTTTCTTGTTAAGTTGTTTGTATGTAGTGCTCGATATTTAGTAAAATTCCCAAAAGAATGTTTTTCCATTTTATATATGTACCTTATAAATTACTCTATATAAATTATGAGATTCGAGGTGCAACTTGATTATGACATCCTCATCTCTAATAAGATTACAAAATTTCAAAATCTTTTAATTCACTTGTCAAACTAAGTAGGTGTTAGTATCTCTGTGTTAATTCCATGCTATTTACTTTCTTCAAGATATCATCTTTTTCTACCATTTTTCTGTCTTGAAGTTCTTTCCTACTTCTGCTTTAGATCTGTCACTCATTTTTTTGCTCAAGAAAGAATCCCTTTCTTTAAGCAAAAGGTAAAACAATGACGTCAGAGAAAAATTATGAAATACCACCTCCAGCAATCAGTAGTATAGTTGATCTCTCTGTTCTCACCCATTCGCGCTTTTATCCATAACTACATGGCCCAAGGTTTAGGACGTTTCCATTGTAGCACTACAAAACAGAGATCCAATGTTGAGCTAGCTAGCCTCAAACTTCTTTTTAATGATTTTATATCTAGTACATAATCATCTATGTTTTGCTTTCATGGTTTGTCTGTGGGGTTTAGTAATTCAAGTGTTATTAGGTTGTTCGTTGTTAGGTTGGTGGAACAAGTGATAAGAATTCTGAGATTGTTCAATTGTGTGGTTTGGTTCATAGATATTAATTAGTACTGGAAACCATTTTGTATTAAAATGGTGGTATTAGCTTATCCCACAGTTAGTTGGCCCATATAGAAGATGAGATAAGCTAATCTGTAGGATATCTTTGTCTCCTATTTTGGTTAGCAAGCAGCTCCTTATTGATTTTTAATACATATATATGGTTGAAGCCAAAGTAACTGATATAGTTGAAGCCTATCTCTGTCCCTGAGTAGTTCACTCCATTTTTCTAGTAATTAAACTGATCGTATTAATCACCAAAGTGAAGGCATTACAAAACAACAGACTTTAGCTCAGCCTGTTTGATCTAAGGATTCTTCGAAACATAACAAGCGTATAGGATCATTGAAAATAAAAACTATGTACTTCATTTCTCATCCTATTAGTAGCTCTTACGCAAGCCGTGTAGGCAATCTTCTTTCTAATAGTCTCCTAGTTTCTGCTATCCCCTCTAAATGCTCTCCCATTTCGTTCAATCCAAATGGTGTAGGTGAGCTCAGAATATATCATTCTGAATATCTACGCATTCTTTGAATTACCTCTAGCTCTTTTTACACAGTGTTCCCGTTCACTACATTTTTCATCCCTATATAAATGAAGGAAATTTAAACAGAGAAACATGAGTAATGAGGTTCATATTGTCACATCTCCAACTTGTTTAGGAATGTGTCATATGTTTTATTAAACTAGTTAAAGTCAAATACATATCATTGTAGTGGTTTGCCATTTATAATACTTTTTTGACATGAAAAAGAAGAAAGGGTGAATGTTGAAAGTTGTAAATTAAAGCATATATCTTCATCCTTTACTTATATCAAATTTCTTAAACTAATCTTTCCGTGTCTTTGATGTTGAAATGCCATCCATGATAATAACAGAATGTTCATCTGCACAACTCCTGCTGTGATCCTGGTCATCCTCATAAAAAGAGATTAGATGGAGAGTCTCCACCTCTTCCTACTCTGTGCTTATGCCTCATGAACATTCTATTCTGTCTCGAGGTTTCTTTTCCTTTTTTATCTCTATGTGGTTTATTGTTAAAGTAGTTCACTAATTTGTATGTTCTTACATAAATTATAGAAGTGCATTAGATGAATTCTTAAAAAGAAAAACATGTTAAGTGAGGGCTCATATAGCCGACTCTAACTTATTTAGGAATTAGCTTTGACATATATAAATAACAAAACTCCATTATATATCATTCTACTAGTGCAATAATGCTAGTTCATTTTTTTCTTTGCTACCTAAACCGCTGAAAGAATAATCCGCCCCTCTAGTTTGACTTCCATCAACTTTTTGCACCATCTTTGCAAAGATCATTTTTAGTCATCCTTTTGTCTTCTATAACTAACCTTAAAAGTCATATTTCACAACCTTTTGATATTGGCAGGTAAAAACTCCAAACTAGAAATTCCTGTTAAAAAGGCGTGAAGTTTAAGAAATAGAACTTCCCGATATCTCAGCCGAGTTGTTGTGTGACGCCATTCCTCAACATGTAGAACATAGCAGAAGGCAAGGCAGAGGAAACAGGGAACAAGGAACACTACTTTCTGTTACCTATTGTTTATTTTCTGAGCTTGAACAATCTTTAACCAATTGAGATTGTTAACCGTTCTGCTGCGGTTAAATTGTTTCTTCAAAAATTGCTGATGATATATTTTCATTGACTAACACTTGATAAATTTCTTCTTTCCTTTGCCTATTCAATGAGGCTTTTTTTTGGTTTCTAACCATCCTTAATGCAATGCAGATCAAGATAAGATTATTGATGTGCTGTCAAAATACAACACATCTGGTGCCTGAAACAAGGGATTTTGTGAGTTCTTAAAGAGACTTTTTAGTGTTTTGATGTGTCTTTGTGTTAATCTTGCAGAAAAGTTAGGTTGGCATGATTTTGAAGAAAAATTACAGAATTTGTTGAAGCATAGGCCTTACGAGCTGACATACGAGTCGTAGCTAAAGCTACGAGTTGTAGGGTGGTGTCGTAGCAAGAATCAGAGACCAAAATTCAGAAATCTGCTAAGTGAAGGTCACCCCTACGAGGCCATCATATGAGTCGTAAGTTACACTACGACTCGTATAAGTGGACTCGTAGCAAGAATCAGAGAGCCAAGATGTTGGACCAAAACCTGAGGACCAAGACTACGAGACCAACATACGAGTTGTAGCTCAAGCAATAACTCATACCTATGGGTCGTACCAGTTTAGTCCAAGATGCCAAGAACCTAATACGAGACCCCAACTATGACTCGTAGGTCATCCTACGAGTCGTACCTACGTAACTTATTAGATGCCAGCTGTCTTTTCTGTGTAAATTCTAGGGTTACTTTGTAAATACTATATATAGTTTAAGGTAGGTTTTTAGCACGAGGGTTAGATAAGGATTTAATATAGACTATTGAGAAATACATTTTTGAAGCTTTTCTTAGTTTTTTTAGATTAGTTTATTGTTCTCTTGTCACGCCCAAAGTCCTATTAAGGCGGACTGACACCCGTTGCCAATAAGGCCTGGGACAACCAACCTGTATCTATGCACTTTATATACATATTATAACGGATTTCTACATTCAACATGCCTTTAAGAAGAACAGTAACAACAAGCCAAAAGGAAACGCATATGGCTAGGCTGTTGGTGCCACAGTGTCTAGAGTACGAGACATGACCATACTTTAACTTACATAGTCTACAAAGCCTCTAGATAAGAAAAGGTTTCTGATAAGGGTCGGGACAGGCCGTGCCTCGACTAACTATACAACACAAAAATATAAGCTCTAAACACGCAAAGCTTCAAAGCGACCTAGAGCTTGATAACAGCAGCTGGATATCCTGTACTCCAACTAGGGAGATCTACTAGCACCTATATCTGTAGCATGAAATGCAGGTCCCCCATAAGGGACAGCAGTATGAGATAATGTACTGAATATACAAGGCAGGAAATACTGTATATGAAAGTAACAAGTCAACTGAAGCTATGCACTGGTGTAGGATAAGAGACCACCCTTAGTTATATTGTGGGGTCATGTACTTTATGTTCTTTTTATTACTTTACCTTTACTGTATAATCTGTACGCAAGAAGTAATACAAATGAATAGCTGATCAATGGTAAATCTACATCAAGATCGGCCCTGGCTAGGCTTTTCCTTTCACCCCTTGGGCTAACCCTCATGATAGGATTGACCATGGCTAGGTGATTCTTCCACCCCTCGAGTTACCACCCATCAATATGCAATATACTTTATCTTTCAATTACTTTTGAGATGCTTATTTTAGTGGTCATAATATTGGAACTAGAGGACTGTAGGTATGGCATATGACATGTAAATAATCACAAATTATAACACCATAATGAAAGGAGTAGGTTACACAAATAATGAAATGCATAGGAGGTAGAACAACACATG
>JAPFFP010057482.1:0-51268 GCA_026153255.1 Solanum medicagineum | reverse complement strand
AGACTAATACAACAATTAATCATATGAATACCAAACTACAACTATCCCAAGGACTGGTGTCACATGTACAAGCCTCTTAATATAAAATTCTCGAATAAAATACCTGTCTCAAATGTCTAGTTCTCAAATAGAAATAACACAATAATGGATTCCTTGAAGGTCTGAAGACATAAACAATTACCTTAAGAATAATCCAGAAGCTCGATCCTGTAATGAGAAAAGTCTGACTAGAGGGATCGAGCTCGCATCTGACAAAATGTAGCAAGGGGTGAGTACCCAAACAAACGGTACTCAGCAAGTGAATTACTAAACACAAAATTAAGTAATATAGAATACAGGTACCCCCAACACCAACCAAACTTGCATAAAATCAACCCAGCCTAACAGTTCATAATGTACATAGCATATAACTCAATAAGCACACCAACTATTATATATCAACAACAACAGGGATCAAGTGCATCTATCACAAGTTTCATAAAAAGCACTCACAAGTATATAAATGATAATGAGGTGTAATGCAATGCAATGCAATGTCAAATAAAATGATGCATGTCTGTCCTAGTAATACACACCCGCTGTCTCATAGTCCGGGACCTATAGGGGACATCTATTCCATGCATTTGTCGCGGCGTGCAACACGACCCTCGAATCATAGTATCCGTCGCAGCGTGCGACACGTCCCTCGAATCATAGTATCCGTCGCAGCGTGTGACACGACCCTCGAATCATAGTATCCATCGCGGCGTGCGACACATCCCTCGAATATGGTACATCCCCTTTAATTCTCATTCTTTGTCAGTCCACAGAATACTTGTTACAAAAGTCAATGCAAATAGGCATGTTTACACAATAATGAGAAAATGACTTATTTTAATACAATGCACAGTTCACAACAACATAGTTCGGTGCAGCATCAACACTAACTCAATACCTCAAAATCACTCTCAACGCCTCACACAGGAAGCACAAGATTCTATATATTTAACAAAGGTTAAGAAATTCACTTTCCTTATATAAAGTCTCAAATCACGTCAATTCCGATGCTTTTCCCTTTCTATGACACTCCAATTCACTAAGATCTATTCAAGTATAGAATCATAATTATATAATGAATCTAACGACACTAAAATCAATTAATTCGGGTGAAACGGGTAAGACGGTTTATAAATTTCGTTGCCAGAAAAATACCATTAGAATCTGGAAATTTTTAGATGAAAATGTTCCCCAAGTGATAAGGAATTCAACAGCGAAAACCAATTCAAAAATGGAGCTACTATGCGGAAGAAATCGCATGTTAAAGCTTTCAGAATATATTAAAATGCAACAGCAAGATCATGAATTTTACCTCAAATGACGCACCAAAATCTATTTCTGAAGCTCCCACAGTGTTGCCCTCGGAAAAATATACAATTCAGCCTTTTGAATCTCTCGAATCCGATCAAAATTGAGAGAGAAATCATAGGTTGAAGTTTGGGAAAAAAATTTGCAACGTTCTGCAAAATCTGCAACTTTAAGGGTTGGAAACCGAATCTGCCACATGGCAGGACCTTATTGAGCCACGTTACCCACCCGTTTCAGCATTTTCAGCAACCTCTCGAACTTAAATTCGATGTTTCGACCTCATCCAAAGTTGAAAAAATACAATCCATATATGAAATCTGATCGGAAATGACATTTCAGACTCAGTAATGTGGTCAAAATTCTCATAAGAGGTCATTTTATTCCAATGTGGGTCCCATTTCCCAATATCGGAAACTACCAAGGGGGTCAAAACACACTCGGAATCCCCAGTAACTGAACGAAAGGTTCTCCTAGCCCAAACTCAGTGTTCCAGATCCAATGAAAATATCAGAATTTGCAATTAAGGCCTCCTTGGTCCAAAACCCAAGAAAGCTCATTTAAACTAGTTACGGACTCAAAAACTCAAAATATTCTCAAAAGCTCTAAAAATTACAGTGAAACTATTTCTAGTGTTAATTTGACCATCTGGAACAATTGAAATTTTTAAAATTCAAATTCGAGCTTCTGAATCCCGACTGTTGATCGAAGTCAAACTTTGGCTCCAGTAACAACTAAAAATGCAACTTCTGACCTAAAATCTTCATTTTAACTCCAAATTAAGTTCTGCAAGTTCCCCTAGACCAGATTCGGCATTCCGGAGTTGATGGAATCGACAAAATTATGATTCGACAATTGAAACTTAAAAAGGCCAGAAAACCCAAATTTTCCTACTTAAGTCTTTAAAAACCCTTTCATTTGAAAAACTCAAGCTTATCACCATACTTTCGAAATCTAACTTTTAGCATTAGCCAATAATGACTCAAGCCAACTTTTAAGAAGGGCAAAAATAGTAATTTGGCTGAAAATGTCAAAAAAGACCTTCAGGGTCATTACAGCACCCACCGCTAAAAAAATATGTTCGTCCTCGAACATAAGACAAAGGGAGGTGCCTCACCAGAAGTAACCAATAGCCTGACATACCCTTCTCAAAGTCATTAATTGCTTCCAAGTAATCTTATTACTAAGATTCATTACATCAAAACGCACTAACAGAATCGTACTTATGAACAAACATGAAATTTTTCCTCCAAGAGTACTACCAAGTTAGAGGCTATCCAATGAACCAAACTTGAATAATAATTGCCAATTGCAGTATACCAACTATCCCAAACCTCATCCAAGTTCCATTTCCTTAACATAATCCTCCTTGAACTTGAGCTACGCAATTCTAATACTTTGGTAATATATAGTCATAAGAGAGAATTTAATTAAATCTGACAACTAGTGAATGGCACTCCCAAATTTATAAAGCCTCAAATAACACTACCCAGATGTTGGAGAAGTAGCTGAATCAAGTATGGTGCCCCATTCACGAGCCATAGCTATTCAATTGAAAAAATCAACATCAACCACATGTAACTCTTCGAAGAGAAAAGTACCTCAACATCCACACCAACACTTGTTCCCTCATGCCAAACTTAAGAAATTCTTGACCACCTAAGGAATTCTATATACCATGAGCACATAACCTCCATTTATCACTAAGTACCAACATAATCCATCATGATAGTTTACGTTAACCTCCATGTATGAAATAGTATCCATCCAATCCAAAGTCATCAATGACACATACGAACTCATAAGTCCTTTCTGTAATGCTTCCATGAGTCACCTATTATGATTGAGCAATCCAACCTAATATGAACCACTAAATTCTCACATATCATTATTTGTCATTCCAACCCAAACCAAACTTGCTAAAAAGTAGTTGATAGTATTTCATAGCCCGATGTTGAGTCAATCCACCTAACATTATCACAAAAACTCGAAGCAAAAATTCATACCATTTACAACTCTGAACCATGGGCCCATCTATGATGTCTAATCTTCTTCATCTTTCTTAACTTGTATCTGTCATAATTGCTGTGAGGATGTCTGAATGTTTAACTAATACTCATGGCCCAATCTTAGATGCTCAATTTTTTTGTCCCAAAGCTTATGCACTCGCTCCTAACTCATTTATTGCTATTATTTCTTAGAAAAACTTACACAACAGATTACCTTTTACTTTACACCAAACTACTCAAATGAACTTCATTTAGTCCCTTCACCGTCAAAAGTAACAGTATCCATAATCTAAGTCATGCTCAAAACCCCTTCAAAATGCTCAGTAACTAACATAACCAATCATCTTATTTCCTGACTAATCCGTACCACGACAGAATCAACTATCGCAAATACAATGTACCTTGAAATCCTGGATCCTGATTCACACTATGCAATAGATTCTTTCTCAATCATGATTAATACATATCGTGAAGATCTTTAGAGATTGCATACCCTACTCTTCAGCAATTGCTTTCTCATAGACCTTATTGTATCCATTATTTGCAACCCAAGTCGTACTAGTCGCTAAATCAAACACCATAAAGAAACTCATTCTCACACTCGAGCCAACCCCTGTAGACTTCTCTCGCATACTTTACCCAATAATTTATTAGCCGCACTGATACTATCTTGCCATCTCTGTGTTATGATTCTGTCGACATACCGTGCTCCTGGCTACATGTGTACTGGATTTTGGTTGAATTGGTGACGTGTGTGCTGCACCCTAGAAGATAATTAGATTACCTGTTGTTCATCTAGATACGTGCTGCTTTATCAGCTGGGCTGCATATTATTGCTCTCGATAGTTGTTATACTTGTCATTGGGCACTGAGTACTTGTGATACTTTTTTTTATTTGCTTTCTGTCGGGCCTTAGCCTAGGCTTAAGTTAGTGCTGTCCTAGACTTACATTGTTCAGTGCCTGTATTTTTACATATACACACGGCGTGACTATTCTTAAGTTTGAGGCCCAATTGACTAATCTTGGGTTTGATGACTAGTTGAGTGTTCTTGGGTTTGAGGCCTAGTTGATTATTCTTTGGTTCGAGGTCTAGTTAACTATTCCTGAGTTAGAGGCCTAGTTGAGTATTCTTGGGGTCAAGGCCCAATTGATTTTCCTGGGTTCGAGACTTAGTCGATTGTCACACCACTTGGCCCTGACTGACTTCCTTGCTAGAGCCCAGCTCGGCAAGAGGGTTTGAGGCCCGATTAAATATTATAGGGGTTCAAGGTCTCGGATGATAGTTAAGGGTTTGAGGCTTCGAGTGATCATTAGGGATTCGAGGTCCCATGTGATACTGTATCCTGCACTAGTTGAGATTTCATACCATCTATTACTTATCCATATAGGTCATGACCCGATCCTAGGGTCTAGGAGTGGCATGGCGAATGTGAACTCGGGAGTCCCCAAACAAGCCTCGAAGCATCCATTCACACATCATCGATTTGGAAATGAATATATACAAATAGTAAACACATAGTTCTAAGGGATGAAAAAGTAGGACTCACGCTGTGGGGATGTCAGAGGGATAAGGGATTACTATGGATTCACATAGCACATAGTACATAAGAACTAAGGGATGGGTAAGTATAACTTACTCTATCGGACAACACGAGGCTTGGAATCTTCTACAATTCCACATCAAAATAGACATAGTTATCATAATTCTCATAATCAATCCATAATGACATAACCATTACATAACCATATCCATAACATAATCTCCGAATACAACACGTAGCATATAAACGTAAGGGAGTCTACTAGATGTCAATCAATGCCTCTAATCATACGATAGGATGGGGGCCAAAACATGTCCTAGGTGAAGTTTCGTCAAAACACAATACATTTGGTACCTAAAACATGGGATTTTGTATGTTCTCAATGCGACTTTTAATGGTCTTTATGGGTTAATTTTTTGCAAAAATACAGGTTGGTCTGATTTTGGGGTAAAGTAGTAGATTATGTTGAATTTGAGAATCAATGAGACCTACTATGAGTCGTAGCCCAAGCTACGAGTCGTAGAGGATTATTGTAGCAATTAATAGTTTCCAAAAGCAAAATTTGAGAATGTGAAGTTCAGCCATACGAGCCCAGGGTACGGGTTGTAGTCCTCACTACAACTCGTATAAGGAGGCCTTGTAGTAATTAACAGTGTTGATTAAAATTGGACCAAGAAATGAAAGGGTGGATTATCAAAAGGCACTACGAGTCATATACCAGACTACAACTTGTAGAGGTGGATCATAGTGGTGAATTCTAAAATGCCAAGTGTTGACAATGAAAGCCCGATGACGGCTCGTAGGTCACCCTATGAGCCATAGCTATGAGCCGTAGCAGCTGCCAACCTGAATTTTCTAATTGTTTTAAGGACCTTTTTTGTAAATTTTATAAATAGTATATGTTAGGGTTTTTAGAAAAAAAATCAGATTTTCTACAATTTTTTTTAGAGATTTTTAGAGATAGAAGCTCTTAGTTCTTAGAATATTGTAGGATTTTAGAGTAGAAATTTAGGGTTTTCATTTGGAGACTCAATTTGGAGATTTGTAATCACTTGTAAATCTATTTCATCATTCAAGCTTGTGATTCTAAGAATGGTTTCCTTGTTCTTCATTCTTCTTGGGTAATTTCTCAACTATGTGTGCTTCATTCATTGTTTGTTTTCTTGCCTAAGTCATGAGTAGCTAAACCACCACAACTTGGGTGTTATGGGAACCATGAGTAGCTAACTCAACAACCCAAATTATTTGCACTTCTTGAGTTGGGTATTTGCATGTATTATCCATTTTCCTTCATTTTGCTTGTTGTTTAATGGTGGCCAATATTAAACCCCGCTTAGTGTCATGATCCCGATTAAGGTAGTGATGAATAAGAAAAGGAAATGTGTGTCATAATTTGATTGATGTCTTCTCATCTAATCAGCCAAACTCGGCCAAGTAGAGGTTGACTGGGATAATAAGTAACGACTAGTTGGCACACTATGGTAGCCGGCCAAGCGCCATAGTGAAATTCGACCTTCACCTTTGCCCAAGGATTGGAAGAACATAAGTTACCATCCCACATGCAATGTCTTAATTTAGGTTGTATTATCCGGGTTGTTTGAGTTAGTGAATCATGGGAAACACAATTCCCCAAGTTGCTCTCCAATTTGTCCCTTCACTTTGTTAGTATAGTTTAACTTTCTTACAAATTATTACAACCCCCCCTTTTTATTGAGAATAGAGTTAATTGATGCCTCAAATGGTTGTTGGTGAATCAATGTGGCAAAGCCCCATATTCCCTTAGGATTGGACCCTAAACTATTGTTAGGTTTTATATTTGACAATGATCGCTTTAGACTCAAACTGAGAGGTACTGTTTGAGCGTGATCAAAACTAATGGCGCCGTTGCTGTGGAACACGATAAGATTTTGACTTGATTTCACTAATAGTTAATTCTAGTGTTGATTGCTTAATCCTCTTATATTTTACTTTTATTTTTGCTTTTGTTGTTTAGTATCTTTTGCAGGCTATACTAGGTGTATGCCCAACACAAGGAGCCAAGGTAGACCTTTAACTCCAATTAATCTTGAGATCGACCGTGTCACAAGGAGAATGACCCAAGCAAACATGGATATTGCGGTTGATGAAGCCATGATGATGATGTTGGTAGAGAGGAGAATCCACCACCAAGGGAAAATAGGCCACACCATAGGGATTTCAATGAGAATGCATATGGTTGGAATCAATATCGGTTGAACCCTATGGCCATGGATGTTACAAGTGCTATAGTGTTGCCACCACTACCGGCAGACACTAAGTTCACAGTATCAAGTGGATTACTCCAAATGCTTCAGAACCGTGGTTTGTTTGCAGGGTTACCTACTGAGGATCCTCACAGTCATCTTATATTGCATTTGTGTGTAAAAGTGTGATGGGTACACAGAATCTATCCATGGATGCTGTTGAGTTATGTGTGTTCCCTCTATCTTTTATAGGAAATGCAACAATATGGTTGTCAGAACTCCCACAGAGTTTAACCACCAGTTGGGCAGAATTGCAAAGAACCTTCTTAGGGTGATACTTTCCAAGGTCTAAAAAGCTCAAAATTAAGGACCAAATCAATAACTTTGAGCAATTTCAAGGTGATTCTATTAGCACAATGTGGTAGAGGTTCATTTGGGAATGGTTCCGGACCATACGATTGTGGATAATGCCTTAGTGGAAATTTTCTATCGGGCTCTTGATAGGAATAGTCAAGCGTGTACCGATACAATCATGGAAGGCATGTTTTTAGACCAACCGTTCACAAGGATAGCAGAAAGGATGGAGCAAGTAGTCAAGACCAATAGAACATGGGGCCAGAGGAAGAGAGCTTCTACAAGAAGCTCTTGTGCGGTGAGTATTAGTTCAGATCAAGCAAAAATCAATGATGAGATCATGCAACAACTTGCTCAACTCTGTACTAGCATGGACTTGGTGGTGAAACAAACTCAAGAAAGTGTTCATACGGTAGTCCACCAGCCCCAAGAGCGCCTATGTATAGTGAGTCATATTATTATGAAGATGCTTGCTTTGTTAGAGATCAAGCGATGGGTTTTTGAAACAATCCCCATGGGTCCAATCTGGACTATTTGCGTCAAGGTTCCATAAATCAAGGTCCAAACTACAACCGAGAGGGTGCATATAGAGATTACTGTGGTGGTTATTTTGAAAATGATAGGGTACCTGAAGTTGAGTGGGGACGAAGAGATGGGTATAGAAATGGTCCTTATATGCCTCCTCATAATCACGAAGCCAGTTCTAGTAATACATGGATTGAGGAAATGTTTGATAAGTTTTTGAAGAAGGCCGATCACTAAGATGAGACTTTGAAAGGGATGAGATCGGTTATCTCAAGTATCAACCAAAAGATCGAGTCTCACTCAGTGGCAATCAAGAAATTGGAACAACAATTTGATCAAGTGTCCCTCCAATTGAATCAATGCCAGAAGGTTACTTAGCCGAGCAATATGATCCAAAACCCTAAGAATGAGGGATATTACATGACAGTTATGATGAGGAGTAGAAAGAGTACTATTAACCCTCCTATGCCAGTGGTTGTGAATGAGGATTGTGAAAAGAGTGTTGATGACAAAGTTAAAGTTGAGGAAGAAGGTTTGAATAATAATGAGGTGAGAGGTGAAGTGGTGAAGGAGCAAGGAAAGAACATGACTATCGTAAAACCTTCCCCTCCTTTTCCCCAAAGGCTCAAGAAAATGGAGGAGGACGGTAAGTTCAAACACTACTTATCCATGTTGAAATAATTGTTCATCAACATTCCCCTTATTAAGGAATTAGAGAAAATGCGCTCGGGAATGCCAAGTATATGAAGGATTTGGTGATGAAAAAGCGCACTGTGAGCTAAGAGCTCCAACATTGTAGTGCTATTACAACCAAATGTTTAGTCCAAAAAGAGGAGGACCCCGGTGCATTTACCATTCCTTGTACCATCGGCGATGTTGAGTTTTCAAGAGCATTATGTGATTTGGGAGCAAGTATAAATTTGATGCCTCTTGCCATGTTTAAAAAGCTTGGTTTGAGTTCACCTAATCTGACATGAATCAGGTTACTGATGGCAGATAGGACAATCAAGAAGCCAGAGGGAATACTCTACATGTGTTAGTCAAAGTGGATAAGTTCATATTCTTGACGGATTTTGTGATTCTTGATTGCGAAGTCAATTTTGAGGTCCCTATTATTTTGAGAAGACCATATTTTGGCCACAGGGAGAGCCCTGGTGGATATGGATTAAGGTCGACTCAGGTTTAGGGTTAATGGCGTAGAGGTGGTTTTCGACATTCGCCAGTCTACGAAGCACTCCGATGAACTCAAAAGTGATGTGTGGGCTATTGAGGAATTTGGATGACTCAAGATGAATAAGTCGTGCCATGATATTAAATAAGGCGCTTCTTGGGAGGCAACCCAAGTACATTATATGTTTTTGCTTATTTTGAGTTTATTTGTGTATTTTTGGGTAGTGGTTTGATTGTGGTTTGATTTTTCTTTTAAGACAATGAATTGGTTGTATGTTGCTATTATGGTGTATTTTGAGAAACTTGTGCAGGTTTGGGACATAGCAGAAAGTTTGCAGAAAATAGCATTGTAAGCAGCTTCTACGACAAGGCCTATGAGCTGTAGTGTGCACTAGGACTCATAGTCTTGCTTCGTAGAGGATAACAGTGATGACTTGAAGTTGGCACTTACACTACAAGCTAACTTTACGACTCTTAGTTCAAGCTACGAGTTGTAAATGGTGTTCGTAGTGTCCAGGTATGATTTTAAAATTTTTTTAAGTGTTGAGTTGTCTACGAGACCAAGACCTATGGGTCATAGTCAGGACTATGATCCGTTGTCGGGGTTTCGCAGACTCGACTTAGTAATTTTTTAAAAAATTCCCTGAACTGAATATAAGGGGTTAAAAATCATTTTGACCCCAATTCGAACCCTAATCTTCCCAAATCATTTCTTAAACTTTCCCCCCAATTCCTCTGAGCACTTTTCTGGTGCTTTCCTGCGATTTTTGGCCAACATTCCGCGTCTAAGGTTTCGGACTCCTTTGGTTTTGTCTTGCTCATCTCAGTTTTTCACTTTCTAAGGTATGGCTCTTGATCATTTTCAATCTCAAATTGATCGTATTGAGGATTAACTTTATAAGTTTTAGCATTAATTGGCATCGAGGTATACATTTGTGAATATGATGCAGTTGAGCATAGAATTGAGTGTTATTGAATGGGGTTCGTAGGGTTTAATCCATGTTGGAATATTTGCCTTTGTTTTCATAGTGGGATAATTAATCTAGGCTATATAATTGTTGACCAATTGAATAGTATTGATTTGTCATTGTGTGTTAATTTGCTAAATCTTGGTAGTATGACAAAGTTGTGGCTAGGGTAATGTGTTGGAATTGATTAGATGAATGAATTATCAAAGTTTTTGTGAAAGCATTCCCTTAACATTTGTGTGTGAATTTGAATGACGATGTTGTGTGTTTTGGGAATAATTATATGAGAATTCTTGAATGTACTAGAAGAATGATATTTGATTGTGTATTGTTGGGTGTGATTTTGGGTAGGTTCTTGATTTGAATATCATGTTTAGGGTTCATGCCGTTTTGTGCTTGATGTGTAGAATAAAAAAATTGCTCGATGCTGTTTAAATTCTTGTTTGGTTAAGGTTTGAAGTCCGTGTGGTAATGTGATAGGTACCTCATGTACCTGTTATTCTCTGCTACGAGGGCCTCCTAGAAAGGTCTACGAGCTATAGTTGCCCCTCGTAGGGAATATCATTAACCTAAGGATCTTGAACACTTACCATACGAGACCCTCCTAATGGCCATAGTCTCATCTAGGAACCATAGTGGGGTCTCTTGGACTTATGCCTGTGTTAAATTTTGCAAACTGAAACCTTGTATGAGACTTGCCTACGACATGTAGTCGAGGCTACGAGTCGTAACTGCATCTCGTACCTAGTTTTAGTTTCTAAAATTGTTATGCACTTGAGGACTTCCAGGACTTAATACTACTCTTACTCTCCACTACGAGTTGTACCAAGGTCCCGTATCTGTCAACTGCAAACTGATACAATGTTGATTTTTGAGTGTTTTCCCCTTTTGTTTTTCTTCCCTTCTGTTTCTTTTATCTGTTTTTGTTGTTTGTATAGATGGTTCGGCACTAGTTGTTCATTTATCATATTAATTTCAGACATAGTGTCTCCTACAAATTGGAATACAGCTATCAGGGCCTTCAACTGGAGACTTAGCGATGAAGATTCAGACAATGAGCACCCCGATGGATCAAACGAGGTCCACAACGTCTGGTGATAGATCCTGAGGCATAGGTGCCTCAAATGAGAGCCAGAGCTGCTCTGAACCCGATGCAGGTTGAGAATACCTCCCAGTCGGATGAGGATGGAAGTGAAGATGGGTCTGAGTCTGATGATGTACAGCAGGACAAACAGGATGCCTAGTCCTCGAATACCCCATCTATTTCTGCTACTGATCCTCAGCATCATCGATGGGGTATCGAGGGCATGGATGCTATATACAAAGAGGGGCTGGAGCCTATGGGGCAAGTGAAGATGGTGAGATTGTCTTATGAGGAGCCCCAATTGGTAGACACAGGCCTGAGCAATGTCCCAGCATTCGAGGCCGAGATAGAGCGACATGGGCTTAGGTGGTTAAGCTGCGCAAATACTCCCCACTCCTAGTGCAAGAGTTCTACGCACCTTATGCCGCTGCTATTCTATGAGATCTTCCCAAAGGAAAGAAGGCTCTCGATCCACCGAGATTAAGAGAGGTTTTGGTTAGAGGCCAGTGGGTCGACATCTCAGAGGAGACGATCTGCCGTATATAGTTTGGGCCTACTTATAGAACACTAGAGTCTACAGCTAAGTATGATCGACGGATTCACTAGATCAGACAGGTCATCATTTGTAAAAGTGTAAACCAGTGGACGGAGCTCTTGAGATGGGTGGCTAGTCAGATAGCGGAGCATAGTCCAGAGCCGATATGGGTCACTCAGCATTTCGAGTCTATAGTGAAGTCCTTCTTCTCCTTTCTCGCCAAGTTTTTGTGGGCCATCATTAGGTCTCGCATCTGGCCCACCTTTACAAATAACATCATTACGTTGGATCGAGCGGTTCTACTAGCCAGCATCTTAGTTGGTTATGATATTGATTGGGCATGCCTGATAGCTAAGCAGATCTATGGGTTGGTACACGGGAGATCCACATGCATCATTCCTGGTGCTAATCCACAGGTTATGCATTTATGCATAGTTGTGAGTTTCACTTCATCTAGATCCACATGTTGAGGCCCTCCACACCCTAGATTCCAGCTTGATCAAGGCTGATGAGAACCCTGTGGTGCTTCAGCAGGCAGTGCCTCCTCCCATGCCTGAGACATTCATGCCTGAACCACCTGCCAAGGGTTCGACAGCTACCGCAACTACCATTCCAGCTGCTGCCACTACTACTGCTGAGGGACCAGAGTAGTGTAAGGTAGCCGATATTGAGATGGCTCCCGCCACAGCCGCACCCGCACCAGAGCTATCTAGATCATTGACTTCTTTAGTAGACATCATGTTTGCTATTGCTTTTCAGGCCATGGCTCGGAGATTATCACGGGCTAAGGCTAAGTTAGCCCATCTCATGTGGTAGATTAAGCCGTGGGTCCAGCAGATAGTTCAGGCATTGGAGGATAGATGCAAGGCGCTCACCACTTCAGTTGTTGACTAGAGGAATGCTACAGTGGATGCCCTAGTTGATGCCTTCGAGGCGAGAGTTCAGAAGAGACTTGCTGAGACCCAGCCTATAGATTTATTAGCCTTTAGTGAGGAGTTGATAAAGTTCAAGGCTGACTTGATTGCGTTATTGGCAGCTACGATCCCAGTTCCAGAGACTACACTATAGATGAGCCGATTTTTGACATATTTGAGGCGGATCGACCTTATGTTCCAAGGAAGATACCTATGGAGGAGACTGATGTAGAGGAGGGGCACAAGCGTCAGAAGACTTCCGAGGAGGATGAGTAGCTGGAGGAGCAAATCACTAAGTTCGTCCTGAAGAGATAAAGAGAGAATGACGAGCTGAGGAATGCTCAAGAGCTTGAGAGATTGCAGGGCATTGGCTCTTCCAGCATGGCTGCAACACAGATTACCCCGCAGGAGGGAGATGCTCATGGACAACTGGAAACTGATGCTTAGGCATCATTTGTTGTTTGACTTTTGAGCCCCTGGTCTTATTGTGTTTGTTTTTGCCTTGTACATTTGAGGCAAAAGCACTTACTTTTGGTGGGGTGTGGGTAGTTATGGACTAGAGTGAAGTCTAAGTAGCCTTTAGTTCATAACTATCCTAGTTTTTGATATCCCAAGGTTTCTTGCCTTTGTTCTTTTGCCTTGTAGATTTTTATTTTTATGTTGAACTGGCACGTTTTAGATGTTGTAGATAACTTTTGTAGTATATGGCGATTAAACTTTTGGCATGTACATTGTTTTGATGGTTTATGAAAACTTTTGCAAAAATTAGTACCCTTGAAGTTTTTGTTGATTAGTAGTTATTTTGTGATCATGCATGTTTGAATGGTTTGGCAATATTTTGTTCTGACTAAGTGAAGGAAAGTTGATGCTTGATGAATGATTTATGAGTCTATGTTGGCTATGTATGCAATGCCATATGCGTGTGAGCTGATATTGTTGTGTTCATGTATTGTGTACTGCTTTAGAACTTGCCCGGTTACTTTTAGTTGGATTAGAGATTGGATGAATTAGGAAAGGATCTTAAGCCCTTGTTCTTTGAATTAGTCCACTTTTGCTTAAATAACCCACCAAATGATAAAGTTTATTCCTTGTTCCAAATTGTTTGAGCCTCACATGTACCTTTTCTTTCTTAATACCTAGCTAACCTAACCTTATCTAGTGAAATACTTTGATATTGGCCCTGGTCTATTATTGAACTATGAACATTGATTGAGGCAAAAAGCCTAAGTTGAGGGTGGCTACCAAAGGTGGCCTGGTTCGGGGATTGGATATTATGCACTTCACCTTAAGCTAAAAGCCTAAGTTGAGGGTGGCCTATGTTGTGGTATAATATCCAAAAAATGAGGTGACGAGTTGGGAATAAAAGCAAGAATAGAAAGTCATATACCGGGTGAGAGTAAAAGAGAAAAAGATGCCTTAGTATGAGTTGAAAAAAGCAGAACAAGTTTGAGAATAAGGCACAAGCTAAAAAATAAAGAGAAAGTACCTGAAAAGCTTGAAAATAAGAAGTAAGGGAGAACAATTTAAGAATGGTTGAGTTGTTAAGTTGAAAGTGTTGAGAAGCGTAGTTCAAGGTTGGCCTTTATTCACTAATGGCCCAAAATGCCACACCAAAACCCCATGAACCTACGTTACAAGCCTATGAAGTCTAAAGTGATCCTAATCCAATCAGTCAACAGTTCAGGTTGTGAGTATATGGGCAAGCTTATGGTATTGGTCATCATGCATGAAATCTCATTTGTGAGAATTAATATGCTTGCACAGTCCCTTAAACAACTTTGAAGGCATATTGAGTGAAAAAGGGGACTTCTTTTCTGTGAGGCATTTGCATTGCATGGTGAGCATTTGACTTGTTCAGTAATTGTGGATTGTTGATACTTCTTAACTTGTCATAGTGAGATTGTCAAATGCATCAATGTGTTGTGGTTTGCTTAGTAGCTACATGATAATGTTTTGAAAATGCTAGTATGGGTACCTGAGTTGAAATTGAGTAAGGTATGTGCCAGTAGGATAATTGCTATGTTGCTTATTATCTATCTGGATTGGGTTGTCGCTTGAAGACAAACAACAATTCTAAGTTGAGGGTGTTGATGTGCCGTCAAAATACAACACATTTGATCCCTAAAACAACAGATTTTGTGTGTTCTCAATATGACTTTTTATGACTTTTATGTGTTTTTGTGTTTATTTTTGCAGAAAATACAGGTTGGCCTGGTTTTGGAAGAAAATAGAAGATTTTCTTGAATTTGAGGATCTATGAGACCCATTACGAGTTGTAGCCCAAGGTACGAGTCGTAGGGGATAATTATAGCAATTAATAGTTTCCAAAACCGAAATCTAAGAATGTGAAGTTTAGCCATACGAGCCTAGGGTAGGGGTCGTAGTCCTCACTACGACTCGTAAAGAAAGCCTCGTAGCAATTAATAGTGTTGATTAAAATTGGACCAAGAAATAAAAGGGTGGATTATGATAAGGCACTGCGAATCGTATACCAGACAACGACTCATAGAAGTGGATCATAGCAGTGAAGTCCAAAATGCCAAATGCTGACAACAAATGCTCGATTATGGCTCGCAGGTCACCCTCCGAGCCGTAGCAGTTGTCGACTTGAATTTTTCTAATTATTTTAAGGATCTTTTTTCTAAATACTATCAATAGCATATGTTAGGGTTTTTAGAAAAAAAAATCAGATCTTCTACAGTTTTTTTTAGAGATTTTTAGAGAGAGAAACTCTTAGTTCTTAGAATATTGTAAGGTTTTAGAGCAGAAATTTAGAGTTTTCATTTGGAGACTCAGTTTGGAGATTTCGAATCACTTCTAAATCAATTTCATCATTCAAGCTTGTGATTTTAAGAAGGGTTTCCTTGTTCTTCATTCTTTTTGGGTAATTTCTCAATTATGTGTGCTTCATTCATTGTTTGTTTTCTTGCCTAAGTCATGAGTAGCTAAACCCCCACAACTTAGGTGTTGTAGGAACCATGAGTAACTAGCTCAACAACCCAAATTATTTGCACTTCTTGAGTTGGGTATTTGCATGTATTATCCATTTTTCTTCATTTTGCTTGTTGTTTAATGGTGGCCAACATTAAACCCCGCCTAGTGTCATGATCCCTATCAAGGTAGTGATGAATAGGAAAGGGAGTCTAATCAACTAGACCCGACCAAAGAGAGGTTGACTGGGATAATAATTAATGGTTAGTTGGTACACTATGGTAGCCGTCCAAGCGCCATAGTGAAATTCGGCCTTCACCTTTTCCCAAGTGTTGGAAGAACCTAAGTCACCATCCTACATGCAATATCATAATTTAGGTTGTGTTATCCGGGGTGTTTGAGTTAGTGAATCATGGGGAACACAATTTCCCATGTTGCTCTCTAATTTGATTGTCTCTTTTCTTTGTTCGTATAGTTTTAGTTTCTTACAAATCATTACGAACCCTCCTTTTTATTGAGAATAGTGTTAATTGATGCTTGAAATGGTTGTTGGTGAATCAATGCGGCAAAACCCCGTATTCACTTGGGACTCGACCCTTACCTATGGTAGGTTTTATATTTAACAACGATCAATTTATCCTGGAAGTGAGAGGTACTGTTTGAGCATGATCACTAGGCTCACCCTCAAAGTAAATAAAACGTCCTAACGTGTGCTTCGAAAATGCCCATAATTGTAATTTCCATATATCTCAAAATCTGTGTGTGATATCAAAAGTTCGACTTCATATTCTTGATCAAGTGGAAAAATTGAGTGGGAAATGGGTATAACCCATATTTTAGAAGACCCGTAGCTAAAAATAACATTTGCAAAATTTTTCAAAAACATTAACGGTATGCGATAGCTCCGTGACGCGAACCCATCGCGGAGTAGTGTTAGCACTTCCTTAATTTTCTATTTTTGCCTAGGGGCATTGGGGTCATGGCCCCATGCTGGTTTACATGTGCAATATTCCATACTTAGCCATCTTTCAACTCCATATCATTCAAAAATCCTCTCTATAACCTCTCAACCATTTTATTAAAAATTCCCATCCAAATTCAAGTGTCTCAAGCTTAATTTTGGATCTCAAGAACTCTATTCAAGCTTCAAGTCTCCTTCAAGTTTACAGTAAGAAAAACCAAGTCTAAGGTATGTGGGTTTCATCCATTAAGTCCTTTCACCCATGGTGCCCAATCTTTCTTTTTATGAAAATTGCATCATTTCAAGTTGTGTTACTTATAGGTATCTATTATTATGGAATATGAGCGTGATTTATGTTGTGGTTTTATCAAATATTGTTGATTATGCATGAATTTCTATTTTAAGCTTGTACTATGAGTTAATCTTTGTCTATTGTGACTATATATGATTCAAGCTATGAAATCCATGAAATATTGTGAAGTTTTGGTATAATTTACAAGTTACCCATGATGGGGTTTTACCATGATGTTGGTGGGCTGATTTACATGACTTTAAGATGCATTGATTTCACTATTTCATGATCTATACTCTTGCATTTTGCATGATTTGAACATGTACTCATATGTGGCCATCAAGTGTTCAA
Source organism: Solanum medicagineum (assembly GCA_026153255.1). NCBI lineage: Eukaryota > Viridiplantae > Streptophyta > Magnoliopsida > Solanales > Solanaceae > Solanum > Solanum medicagineum. The sequence goes on along the minus strand of JAPFFP010057482.1, from coordinate 34,069 downwards.
TGAAATGTCAAGTTAAGAATTCTCAAGTTATTTACATGTTTTACAAGTGAAGTGACTTCATGATGAATATGAGCTTTCAAGTATGTTATGAATTCATTAAATTATCTATGATTATGCAAGTATCAAGCTAAGCTGTATTTTAAGGTTTTTACATCTTGTGAGCCATTCATGTTAAAGTAAGAGTTCATGTATGATTATGATCTACTCTCATGTTTCAAGTTAGGCTCACCATTAGAGGTCAAGCATGTTTAAGAGCTACTCATGTCATGTTTCTTACAATTGATTAAAGTATGATTATTTCAAGTATTCCGTGGGATTAGACTTAGCATCGATAGATTTTGAATGTCGGCATGGACTATCTTCAAGGGTCCATACTCCTTTCTTCAAACTATATGCCAACATAGGATTATGTTATATCATTGCGATTCTAGTGGACCGATTTAGTGCACTTTATAATGAAATCCATCCCAAAATAGGACGAGTTCTCGTAAAGAGAGCTACTTCTCTGAAATAGGACAGGCTCCCGTAACGTGAAGTATGATTTACCTTGGCAAGTAGACCACCTCTTTACTGATGAGAGGTATTCATCGGGATTCCAAGTTGTAGCTAGCTTGGTCTTATTCTTTGTCGGTTGAGGTCTCTTCTAACATATATATCATGTTCTATGCACGTTGAATGATTTATAAACATGTTTTACTTCAAGCATTGATCATGTATGCTATATTGAGATTATGCTTATCTATTGCCTATTACTATACATTTTAACTTATATTGGATTATGTCTTGTTGCATTTCATCATACATACTTAGTACATTCAAATGTACTAACACATACTTTATGCCTACGTGATACCATCATGTAGGGACTGGAGCTCCCTTAGATCATCCTCCACGTGGTTAGTACGATCCACAAGCTTGGTGAGTCCTCAAGTTCGGGGCCACTATCTACTTTCTCTTGCTATTTCTAAGATTTCTTTATGTTGAACATTTGACATTTTGAGGGTGAGCCCGACAAGTGTCTTGGCCCCTGCTCCATTCGAAGTTTAGACGTGTATGTTGGATAGTATGATGTTATTGTGCTATGAGCTTGACTCTTATGCTTGGTTTATATTTAAAGACTTCCCTTAGCCCCACTTCCTATTTTATATATCTCTTGTTATTGTTTACTTTGCTTCCGCGACCAAGGATGAGTGATTGATACGCTAAAAGTCTTGTTTGGTTCCCTTCGGGTTCCCATTCACCGTGTCACATCTAGGCCCTAGGCTTGGGTCTTGACAAGCTTGGTATCAGATCACTAGGTTGTTAATGGTCCTCAGAATCAAATACACCGTGTCGATTAGTGTCTTATTCATGGTTGTAAAGCTCATGTTTCACTTCTTCATGGTCTAATATCGTGCTTTAGATGCAAGTGTAAGTCTTTTTCCCCTAACAAATGCTCTTTGCTATTCTAGATCATGCTGATTCCAAGAGGGAGACTAAGGAGAATCCACACCTACGAGGAGCAATCGGCCCCTCCCACTCCTCAAACTCCTCAAGGTGGAGGGGTAGGCGAAGATGTGTTCCGAGATTCTATTGCAATGTTGGCTCATGATATGACCAACCAAATCAACCAAAGGGGCCCAAGCATCACGTGCTCCCACTCCAGCTTCTAGGGTGAGGGATTTCACTAGAATAAACCCACTAGAGTTTCACGAGTCCAAGACGGATGAGGATCCCCAAAAGTTCATAGATGAGGTGTAAAAGGTGCTATCCATCATGGGGGTCAGTTCATTGGAAAAGGCGGAGTTGACGGCCTACCAACATAAAGGGGTGGCTCAAATTTTATTCACGCAATGGAAGTTGGAGAAGGGGAATGATGATGCTATCATATGGGAAGAGTTCAAAGCCACATTTCTCATTTGGTTTTCTCCTATCGAGCTAAGGGAGGCTAATATAATGGAGTTTATGAACCTCAAGCAAGGTTCCATGAGTTTGAGGGAGTATGCCCTCGAGTTCAACCAACTCTTCAAGTATGCTCCACAATTGGTTGCCGAGCCTAGATCAAGGATGAACAATTTTGTGTTGAGAGTGTCCGACTTGATCAATGAGGAGTGTCATACCACCATGCTAGTAAGTGATATGGATTTGTCCCACTTTATGACATATGCCGAACAACTAGAGGGGGAAAAGCTCAGAAAAAGACGAAGTGGTGAGTCTAAGATGGCTCATTTTAAAAGTGGTTTCCATGGATCCAAGGGTGGACGATTTCCTCAAGCCCACAAGTTCCAAGGCCAAGGGTCTTCCAATTCTCCTAATAAGAGATTTGCTAAAGATTATCCGAGATTAAAAGGTGGTAATGGAGGAAAGGTAAAGCCTAGATGTCTAAGGTGTGAAATGAATCATAGTGGTCCATGTTTGAGGAATTCTAATGCTTGCTTTGGTTGTGGTGAGATGGGTCACAAATTTATTGATTGTCCTCATGCTAAAAAAAAGGTAAAGATGGTCGTCCACAAGGCCAAGGTGCAAATGCAAGTCAAAGGGGAAGAGGAGGCCAACAAGGGGGTGCACTAAGGCAAAATAGATTCTATGCTCTTCAAGAGAGACAAGGGGTGAATGAGGTTCCCAATATCATCACCGGTATGTTAAAGATTTTTGATTTTGATGTGTATGCATTGATAGATTCGGGTGCCACTCTTTCTTTTATTACTCCTTTTATTGACAAAAATCTTCATGTTAGTCCCGAATTATTGTGTGAACCTTATGAAGTGTCTACCCCCGTTGGTGATTACATTATTGCTAAAATAGTCTATAGAAATTGTCCCGTGTTCATTTTGCATAAAGTCTTGCCTTGTAATTTTGTTGAATTAGATATGGTGGATTTTGATATCATTCTTGGGATGGACTGGTTGCATGCATATTTTGCTTCTATTGATTGTAGAACCCGTAGGGTTAAATTCCAATTCCCTAATGAGCTCATTCTTGAGTGGGAAAGTCATGATGTGGTGGTCAAGGGTAGATTCATTTCTTGTCTTAAAGCCTAAAAGTTGATTTCTAAGGGATGTCTCTATCATCTTGTGAGAGTTAGGGATGTTGAGTCCAAATTCCTTACTATTGCGTCGGTTCCGGTGGTTTATGAGTTTCTTGATGTCTTTCTCGATGAACTTCCTAGTGTTTCTCTCGAAAGGAAAATAGATTTTGGGTAAACCTCCTTCCTGATACTCAACCTATTTCTATTCCCCCTTACCGTATGACCCTGGTGGAGTTGAAGGAGTTGAAGGATCAATTGAGGGATTTGTTGGAAAAGGGTTTTATAAGGCCTTGTAAGTCACCTTTGGGTGCACCTGTGTTATTTGTTGATGAAGAAGGATGTTTCTCTTAGAATGTACATTGATTACCGGCAACTTAATAGAGTCACCATAAAGAATAAGTACCCTGTACCAAGAACTGATGACCTTTTTGATCAACTTCAAGGGGCTAGTCACTTTTCTAAGATTGATCTTCGGTCCAAGTATCACCAAGTGAAAGTGAGGGAGTGTAATATTCTCAAGACATCTTTCTCGACTAGGTGTGAGCACTTTGAGTTTGTGGTTATGTCCTTTGGATTGAATAATGCACCGGCTATAATTATGGATCTCATGAATAGGGTTTCTAAACCCTACCTTGACTTGTTTGTGGTGGTTTTCGTTGATGATATCTTGATTTATTCCCACAGTGAGGAGGAGCATGTGGATCACTTAAGGGTGGTGTTGCAAATCTTGAGGGAGGAGATGTTGTATGCTAAATATGAAAAATGTGAGCTTTGGTTGAAAAGGGTTGCTTTTCTAGGCATGTGGTGTCAGGTGATGGCGTTAAGGTGGATCCTAAGAAGACAGAGGTGATTAGAAGTAGCATAGACCTTTGAATCCATCAAGCATTAGAACTTTCTTGGGTTTGGCGGGTCATTACCGGAGGTTTGTAAATATTTTCTCCTCTATTGCTTCTCCTATGACTAGTCTTGACACAAAAGAAGGCAAAATTTGTGTGGACCAATGAGCCTAAAAAGTTTCCAAACTATAAAAGATAAGCTTGTCTCCGCTCCTATCTTGGCTCTAACGGAAGGGTTGGAATGATTTGTTGTATATTGTTATGCTTCAAGAATTGATTTGGGGTGTGTTTTAATGCAAAGTGGTAAGGTGATAGCACATTCCTCTGGACAACTTAAGGTGCATGAGAAGAATTATCCCACCCATTATCATGAATTGGCGGCCGTAGTATTTGCTTTGTAAATTTGGCGTCACTATTTGTATGGGGTTCATGTTGATGTGTTTACCAACCACTAGATTCTCTAATATCTGTTCACCTAAAAAGATCTTAATTTGAGACAAAGAAGGTGGTTAGAGCTCCTTAAACATTATTACATGAGTGTGCATTATCACCCCGGCAAAGCTAATGTTGTGGCCGATGCTCTAAGTAGGGTGTCTATGGGTAGTCTAGCTCATGTTGATGATGGTGTCAAAGAGGTGGCTAGAGAGGTTCACCGGTTGGCTAGATTGGGGGTTAGGTTGGATGAAGTTGATAATGGTGGTGTAGTGCTTATTGATGGTTCTAAATCTTCCTTAATTGAGGAGGTAAAGTCAAAACAAGATCTTGATCCCTCCTTGATAGAGTTCAAGGCCTTGGTGAGAGATGGTACGGTGGAGGTTTTCTCCCAAGGGGGAGATGGTTCCCTTAGGTACCAAGGTAGATTGTGTGTGCCAAATGTAGATTTATTTGAAAGAATTGATCTTGAAGGAGGCCCGTAATTCTCTTATTCCATTCATCCTGGTTCTACAAAGATGTATAGAGACTTGAGGAAAGTGTATTGGTGGGGTGGTATGAAGAGAGTCATTGCCAAGTTCATATACCAATGTCACAATTGCCAACAAGTGAAAGCAAAACATCAAGGGCCGGGTCGCCTAGCTCAAGATATAGAAATTCCTACTTGGAAGTGGGAAGAGATCAACATGGATATTGTGGTTAGGTTGCCTAAGAATAGGAAACATTTTGACTCTATTTGGGTTGTTGTGGATAGAATGACAAAGTCGGCTCACTTCCTATCGGTCAAAACTATTTATGGTGCCGAAGATTATGCCAAGTTGTACATTCAGGAGTTGGTTAGGTTGCATGGGGTGCCCTTGTCTATCATTTTGGATAATGGTGCTCAATATACATCTCACTTTTGGAGGTCCTTCCAAAGAGGTCTTGGCACCAAGGTTAAGCTTAGTACGGTGTTTCATCCTCAAACGGATGGTCAGGCCGAGATGACTATCCAAACCCTAGAGGATATGCATAGAGCTTATGTTTTGGAGTTTAAGGGTAGTTGGGATGAACATCTTCCACTCATTGAGTTTGCTTACAACAATTACTACCACTCAAGAATTGGTATGGCTCCCTTTGAAGCTCTTTATGGTAGGCATTGTAGATACTCAGTTGGGTGGTTTGAAGTGGGGTAGATGGATTTTCTAGGTCTGGATTTGGTCATGGAAGCCTTGGAGAAGGTGAGGTTGATTAGAGAGACATTAAAAATAGCCCAAGGTAGACAAAAGTCCTATTCCGATGTGATGAGAAGAGATCTTGAGTTTAAGGATGGTGATTGGGTCTATTTGAAGGTCTCACTTATGAATGGTGTGGTCCGGTTTGGCAAGAAGGGGAAGTTAAGCCCAAGATTTGTGGGTCCTTATAAAGTTTTAAGGAGAGTAGGTAAGGTTGCATATGATTTGGAGTTGCCTATGGATCTGGACATGGTTCATCCGGTCTTCCATGTGTCCATGTTTTCATGACCCAAGCCTACTACCTAGACGTGACACAGTGAATGGGAACCCGAAGGGATCCCAAACAATCCTCTTAGCATATCAATCACGCATCCTTGGTCACAGAAGTATAAAAACAACAACAAGAAATATAAATAAGGGAAACGGGACTAAGGGAAGTTTTTGATAATTTTAAAATACTCAAGATTCAAGCTTATAGCATAAGTACATCAATTGTTCCAACAACACCTCTAACATAGATTGGAGCGAGACACTTTTCAGGCTCACCCTCATAGTATCAAGTGTTCAACATAAAGAGATATCAAATAGTAAGAGTTGCATAACTAGTGTCCCCGGACTTGAGGACTCATCAAAGCTTATTTCCGAAATGACAAAACTGGCGACGTGGAGGTTGATCTAGAAGTGCTTCAGTTCCTACATGGTAACATCATGTAGGCATAGAGTATGCGTTAATTTACCTCCGTGGAAAGGATGATTCATTCGGATCGACATGAGAGTCCAACTACATTACCAGAATCCATGTTGTATATTTGAAAGAGGTTGATCTCCTTGCTTCTCTCATGGTAGAGTGCTTTTCCTGCCGAGCGTTAGTACATTTGAACGTAATAAGTATGTAGGATGTAATGCAACAAGACATAAGCTAGCATAGTCAAAATACATAATCATAAGCAGTGGATAAGTATAATATGAATATGACATGCATGATCAATGCTTAAAGTGAAACATGCTTGTAAATCATATAACTTGCAAATATAGATTACGTGTACAGGAAGAGACCATAACAAACATAAACCAAGCAAACTATTACTTGGAACTCAAGGCATGTCACCCCCTTGGTGAGGTGAATGAGGTATCCACCCCTCAACATAGTGGTATGGGCATGTCACTCGCCAACAAGGTGGTCGAGGTATCCAACCCTCAACATGGTGGTGTGGGCATGTCACCCCCCAACAAGGTGGTCAAGGTAACCACCCCTCAACATGGCGGTATGGGCACATCACCCCCAACAAGGTGGTCGGGGCATCCATCCCTCAACATGGTGATTGGGCGTGTCACCCCCAACAAGGTGGTCAAGGCATGTCACCCCGTCAGCAAGGTGATTGGGCATGTTAGCCCCCAATAAGGTGTGGTTTACTTGCAACACTATAGATACGTTTCATGAGTTCAATGCATATATACAATCCCTTAATCATCATAAAGTCACTTGACTTTCAAACTATGTAATAGTTCATCAATAACTTGAGAATCCTTGTCTAGACATTTTTGTCAAACACTTGGTGGGGTCATAATGCTAGTTAAAAATCATGTAATTCAAGAGTGAAGTAATATGAGAAAACTCAATGTAAATCAACCCACCAACACATCGTAAAACCCTCATGTTAAGCTACCTTGAAATCCATCATCAAATCTCACAATAGATCATAGTTTCATAGCCCAAAACGTGCATAGTCTCAATAGATAAAATCAATTCATAGTATAAAGTTGAAGTAGATAGACATGCATAATCAATCAACATTTCATAAAGCCCCAACATAATATATAATCAAAATCCACAATAAGATATTGCAATTTTCCTAAAAAGGAGAATTAATCTCCATGGGTGAAAGGTCCCAATGGATGAAACCCACATACCTCAAACTTGGGGTTTCTTGAGAGGAGCTTGAAGAGAACTTGGGGCTTGAAGAGAATCCTTGAGTTCCAAAGTTAGGGTTAAAATCCTTGAAATTGGAGTGAGATATTTGGTTAAGTCTTGGAGAGGGTTTTGAGAGGGTCTTAAGTGATATAGGGTTGAAATATGGCTAAGTATAGGTATTTTCACGCATAAGTGTGCATGGGGCTATTACGCCAATGCCCTTGGCTGAGATAGAAAAATTGAGGAAATCTTATTATTGGTCTACGACGCGGACCCATCGCACAAGCCCATTTTGTGCTGCTCCGCGCCCTTGGTTCCTCGCGTGCAGGGCACAGATAGACACTGGATTAGAAAAATTGGTGAAAATTATTTTTCACTACGAGTCCTCCAAATACCCATTTCCCACTCAATGTTGCTCCCTGATCGAGAATATAAAGTCAGATTTTTGATATCACACACGTATTTTGAGATATATGAAAATTACGAGTATGAGCATTTCTGAAGCACATTTTTGGGGCGTTTCAATATCTCACCCTTGGGAACATTCATCCCTGAATGTCAAAGCAATGTGCATAAGAGAAGTAAGCATGAAGATTTTAGCCTGAAATGAATGCAACTAATGCTTTTAAACATCACTTTCAAAAAGTCTCAACATGAGTGTCAAAAATCACCATAAACGTGTCAACATAAACACGAATGCATGCAAAATGACATAAGGGCTGAAAGTTAAGACTTGAAATAATATAGGGGACTTAAATTAGTACCTTTGTCTTGAGTAGAGTTGAAGAGATATGGATATTACTTTCTCATGTCTGCCTCGGCTTCCCATGTGGCACTTTCAACTTATTGGTTCCTCCAAAGGACCTTGGTGGAAGCTACATTTTTGTTTCTCAACTCTTCACTTTGGTATCTAAAATTTCCACCGGAAACTCCTCATAAGTCAAATTATCTTCTACAACACCCACAATATCCAAGGGCACTATAGCACTTCACACTTTCTCAACATCGATACACGGAAGACCGGATGAACCATATTCATCTCCATAGGCAACTCCAACTCATATGCAACCTTACCAATCCTCCTAAAAACTCTAGAAGGACCCACAAACCTTGGGCTTAATTTTCCCTTCTTACTAAATTGGATCACACCCTTTATGGGTGAGACTTTCAAGTAAACCCAATCACTAACCTTAAACTCAAGATCTCTTCTCCTCATGTCGGAGTAGGACTTTTGTCTACTTTAGGCTATTTTCAATCTCTCCCTTATCAACCTCAAATTCTTCAAGGCTTCCATGACCAAATATGGACCTATCACAACCATTTTCCCCACTTTAAACCACCCAACCGGGGATCTACAATGCCTACCAAAAAGAGCTTCAAAAGGAGCCATACCAATGCTTGAGTGGTAGCTATTGTTGTAGGCAAACTCAATTAGTGGAAGATGTTCATCCAACTACACTTCAACTCCAAAACACAAGCTCTAAGCATATCCTCAAGAGTTTGGATAGTCCTCTCGGCTGGACCATCCGTTTGAGGATGAAAAGCCGTGCTACGCTTAACCTTAGTACCAAGACCTCTTTGGAAAGACCTCCAAAAGTGAGAAGTGAGTTGAGCACCATGATCTGAAATGATAGACAAGGGCATGCCATGTAATCTAACCAACTTATGTATATAAAACTTGCATAATCTTCAGCACCATATGTAGTTTCGTCCGGTAAGAAGTGAGCCGACTTTGTCATTCTATCCATAACAACCTAAATAGAGTCAAAATGTTTCCTAGTCTTAGGCAACCCAACCATAAAATCCATGTTGATCTACATTTAGCACACACAATCTACATTGGTACTTAAAGGCACTATCTCCCTGTTGGGAGAAAACCTCCACTTTACCATCTCTCACTAATGCCTTCAATTCTAGCAAGGCAAGGTCAAGATCGTATTTTGCCTTTACCTCCTCGATCAAGGAAGATTTAAAACCATAAAAAACCACTACACCACCATTATCAACTTCATCTAACCTAATCCCTAATCTAGCAAACTGATGAACATCCCTAGCTGCTACCATTATCAACATGAGCTAGACTACTCATAGACACCCTACTTAGAGCATCGGCCATATTGTTAGCTTTGTCGGGGTGGTAAGTCACACTCATATCATAATCTTTAAGGAGCTTTAATCACCTTCTTTGTCTCAAGTTAAGATCTTTTTCAGTGAACACATATTGGAGACTCGTGGGTCGATAAACACATCAACATAAACCCCATACAAGTAGCGACGCCAAATTTTCAAAGAAAATACCATGACCGCCAATTCAAGATCATGGGTGGGATAATTCTTCTCATGCACCTTAAGTTGTCTACAGGGAATATGCTATCACCTTACCACTTTTCATCAAAACACACCCCAAACCAATTCTTGAGGTATCAGAATATACAACAAACCCTTCCAACCATTTGGGTAGTGACAAGATAGAGGCAAAGACAAGCTTATCTTTCAAAATTTGGAAACTCTTTTCACACTCATCGATCCACACAAATTTTGCCTTATTTTGTGTCAATTTAGTCATGGGAGAAGCAATTGAAGAGAAACCATTTACAAACCTCCGGTAATAACCCTCCAAACCCAAGAAAAAGGTCTAGGCCAATTTTTAATCACCTCCGTCTTCTTAGGATCCACCTTAATGCCATCACCCGACATCACATGCCCTAGAAAAGCAACCTCTTTCAACCAAAACTCACATTTTTCATATTTTGTATATAGATTCTTCCCCCTCAAGATTTGCAACACCACCCTCAAGTGATTCACATCCTCCTCATTATGGGAACAAATCAAGATTTCATCAATGAAAACTACCACAAAAAAGTCAAGGTAGGGTGTAAAGACCCTATTCATAAGATCCATAAATATAGATGGTGCATTAGTCAACCCAAAGGATATAACCACAAACTCAAAGTGTCCATACCTTATCCGAAAAGCCGTCTTGGGATTGTCACACTCCCTCACTTTCACTTGGTGATACCCGGACCGAAGATCAATCTTGGAAAAGTGACTAGACCCTTGAAGTTGGTAAAAAAGGTTAGCAATCCTTGGTAGAGGGTACTTGTTCTTTATGGTGACTTTATTAAGTTGTTGGTAATCATTGCACATTCTAAGAGAACCATCCTTCTTCTTCAGAAAGAACACCAGTGCACCCCATGGTGACTTACTAGGCCTTATAAACCCTTCTCCAACAAATCCCTCAATTGCTCCTTTAACTCCACCAGGTCCATAAGGTAAGGGGGAATAGAAATGGGTTGAGTATCGGGAGGAAGGTCTATACCAAAGTGTATTTCCCTTTTGGGAGGAACACCAGGAAGCTTATCAAGAAAGATATCAAGAAACTCGTTAACCACCGGAACCGACTCAATAGGAAGGACTTTGGACTCAACATCCCTAACCCTCATAAGATGATAGAGACAATCCTTAGAATTCAACTTTTGGGCTTTAAGGCAAGAAATGAATCTACCTTTGACCACCACATCACAACTTTCCCACTCAAGTACGGGTTCATTAGGGAATCGGAATTTAACCCGACGGGTTCTACAATCGATAGAAGCATAATATGCATGCAACCTATCCATCCCAATAATGACACAAAAATCCACAATATCTAATTCAACAAATCACAAGGCAAGATTTTATGCAAAATGAACACGGGATAATTTCTATAGACTCTTTTAGAAATAATGGACTCACCAACGGGGGTAGATACTTGATAAGGTTCACACAATAATTCGGGACTAACATAAAGCTTTTTGGCAACAAAAGGAGTAACAAAAGAAAGAGTGGCACCTGGGTCTATTAATGCATACATATCAAAATAAAAAACCTTTAACATACCAGTGATGACATGGGGCACCTCATCTACCCCTCGTCTCCCTTGAAGAGCATAGAATCTATTTTGCCTTGGAACACCCCCTTATTGGCCTCCTCTCCCCTTTTGACTCGCATTTGCACCTTTAAGCATAAGGACAATCAATCACCTTATCACCCACTTTACCACAACCAAAGCAAGCATTTGAGTTTCTCAAACATGGGTCATTATGGTTCCTACCACATCTTTGGCACATAGGGTTAGGTACCCCACCACCACAACCTTGGAATCTCAAATTATTATTAGCAAATCTTTTATTAGGAGCACTGGAAGACCCTTGGCCTTGGAACTTATAGCCTTAAGGAAATCGGCCACCCTTGAAACCTTGGAATCCACCTTCAACACGAGCCCTCTTGGACTCACCACTTATTCTCTTTCTATTTTTTTCTCCCACTAGTTGTTTGACATATGTCATGAGGCGGGACAAATCGATATCACCTATTAGCATGGTGGTATAACACTCCTCATTAACCAAGTTGGACACACCTGACTTAAATTTGTTCATCCTAGATCTCTGCTCATAACTAATTAGGGGGCATACTTGGAGAATTAGTTGAACTTGAGGGCATACTCCCTCACACTTATGGAACCTTGCTTAAGGTTCATAAACTCCATCATTTTAGCCACCCTTAGCTCAATAGGAAAGAACCAATTGAGGAATGCGAACTTTGAACACCTCTCAAGGAATAGCATCATTATCTCTCTTCTCTCTAACTTCCATAGTGTAATCCAAATTTGAGCCACCCCTTTGAGTTGGTAGGCCGCCAACTCCGCCTTTTCCTCCGAATTGACCCCCATAATAAATAGCACTTTGTACACCTCATATATAAACACTTGGAGATCCTTGTCCGCCTTAGATCTACAGAACTCCAGTGGGTTAATTCTAGTGAAGTCCCTTACCGTAGAAGCCAGAGTTGGAGCATGAGGGGCTTGGACCCCTAGGTGAATTTGGTCGGTCATAGCACGAGCCAACATTATAATAGAATACCAAAACTCATCTTGGGCCACCCCTCAATCTTGAGGAGTTTGAGGAGCGGTAGGATCTAGTTGCTCCTTGAAACGGCCCCAAAAAGTGCCCAAAAATGTGCCTCGGAAGTGCCCAGAAATGTAATTTCCATATATCTCAAAATCCATGTGTTATATTGAAAATTTGACTTCATATTCTTGTTCAGGGGGTCGTGTTGAGTGGAAAATGGGTCTAACCCCGATTTAAGAGTAAACAATTAGCAATTTCAATTTTCAAAAATTTCATTTCCAGAGAGTAAAGTGCGTTGCTTTTGCGACGCGCAGGTGTGTTATTTTGTGACTATTTTTTTCAACTCGGTCCAAGACTTAAAAGTCTTAGGCCTAAGTGTTTCCATTCACTAAAATACCTATACTTAGCCATATTTTACCCTCACACCATCCAAAACATTCCTCAATACTCACACAAACACTTAGCCAAATTTTCACTCCTAAATTCAAGTCTCAAACCCTCATTCAGAACTAAGAATTTCCTTCAAGATTCAAATCTTCATCTCAATCTTCATCAAGAGTTTCTACAAAACAAAGGTATGTAGGTTTCATTCATGGGTTCCTTTCACCCATGATACCCAAGCTTTCTCTTTCTCTAATATGCATGCTTAAAGTTGATTTATAGTTGGGTCTATCTTATTATGAAAATCACTGCACACTGTTGAAACTCATGAAATTGTGACTCTTTTGATATGTTTTGAGTTATGAAACCAAAGTCCATTGTAAGATTTCATGAAGGGTTTTGATGTATATTGCTTGAGGGTGTTGCAAGGCATTAATTTATCATTTTACAATGGATTTTATTGCATAATTTCACTCTTGAATTGCATGGTTTTACTTTAGATCTATACACCCGGCAAGTATTTGATAAAATGTCTGGTTACGGTTTCTTGAGGAATTGAAGGATCAATACATGTCTTATGTTATGAATGATGTTATGATAATGAAATAAGAGTATGTATATGATGTTATGATGATAATAAAAGGAAAGTATTTATATGGTATTTCTCTATATTGTGTTGAATTGACCATAGCCAATTGAGGGGTATGCCTCAATCACCATGGGAGGTAGAGTGCGACCATCCTCTAACCTTTCAAGGGCTTTGTATCTTGTCACCATGGGAGGTAGGGTGTTACCATATTCTAACCTATCAAGGAGTTTGTACCTTGGCACCATGGGAGGTAGGGTGTGACCATCCTCTAACCTATCAAAGGGTTTGTACCTTGGTAATCTATTGAGGGGTTTGTACCTCAATCACCATAGGTGGTAGGGTGCAACAATCGACCATAGTACGATCCATTTTCACACTTGTATATGATATATGAAGTATGCCTTTAGTAGAAGCATCACTCATGCATGTCATCTTGTGATATGCTAATTATTGCTTAAATTATGCATACCGAATATGTCACTCATCTCTTGTTGCATTGCATCCTACATACTTAGTACATTCAAATGTACTAACACATACTCTTGCCTACATGATATCACAATGTAAGAACCGGTGCATAAGTGGATCATCCCCACGTGGTTAGTTCGGTACTACTCAAGCTAGTTGGTGAGTCCTCCACTTCGGGGACCTTAGTATAAGTTTCTCTCATTATGTAAGACACTCTTCTTTATTGTTTACTTTAGCTCTGAGGGTGAGCCCAGTTGCTTTGTCTTGGCTCCCGCTCTTATATATGTAATAGAGGTGTTATTGGACATGCTATGTATCTTTACTATAATCTTTGACTCTATCGACGCTTGTTGTTCATGATATGGAAGTGTTCCCTTAGCCTCGGCTGTTCCAATTTGTTATTCCTTGTTCTATTCTATTGCTTCTGCGACCATGGATGTGTAATGATATGCTACAACGCTTGTTTGGGGTTCCTTTGGGTTCCCCATTCGCTGGTCACGTCTAGGCCCTAGGCTTGGGTCGTGACAAAGGTGGTGTCAGAGCACTAGGTTGTTAGATCCTCAAAGTCCAACACACCATGTTGATTAGAGTCTTATTCATGGTGGTGTTGTGCACCACTACTATGAGTAGGAGGCTAAGAGATGTTCTAGAAAATGTTTCCCTTCCTAATGTTCTAAGTCATGCTATAGAGTTGAAGTAAGTTTTCCCTGTAACGATTGTCCTTTACTATGCTAGATAATACCTAATACGAGGGGAAGATGAGACCGCACACCCAAGGAGCAACTGGCCAATAGGGAGCTTAGGGATGCTCTCTCCTTACTTGCACAAATGGTGGCTAATCAAGCCAATCAAGGGACCCAAGCTCCTCATGCTCCTACACGAACGTCTAGGTTAAGAGACTCCATGAGGATGAATCCTTCAATGTTCTATGGCTGAAAAGTGGATGAAGATCCGCAAGAGTTCATTGATAAGCTCTACAAGATTTTAACCATGATGTTGTTGGGCCGAATGAAAAGGCAGAGTTGGCGATATACCAACTCAAAGGAGTAGCCCAAATATGGTATGACCAATAGAAGAGGGAGAAGGGAAATAGTAATATGGTGCTTTGGGAGGAGTTCAACATGGCCTTCCTTAATCGGTTCTTCCCCTTTAACTTAGGGAAGCTAAATTGGTGAAATTTATGAATTTGAGACAAGGGTCCATGAGTGTGATGGAGTATGCCCTCAAGTTCCACCAACTTCCAAAATATGCTCCTCATTTGGTGGCCGATCCTAGATCTAGGATGAATAAGTTTGTGATGGGGGTCTCCGACTTGGTAAGTGAAGTATGCTAGTCTGCTATTCTAATTAGTGACATGGACTTGTCTCGGTTGATGACCTACGCCGAGTAAATGGAGGAGGAGAAATTGAGGAAGAGAAGAAGTCATGAGGCCAAGAGGGCCCGTTTTGAGGGTAAATTCCAAAGAGGTGGCCGGTCCCACCATAGCCGAGGTCTTCTCATGCTTCCAAGGGGCGCTTTGCTAATAATGTCCCAAGGCCTCAAGGTGTTGGTGGTGTGGCTCTTATTGTTGGTTGTCCAAAGTGTGGTAGGGGTCATAGTGGCCCATGTTTGAGGGTTACTAATGCTTGTTTTAGTTGTTGGGAGTTGGGTCACAAAAAGTATGAATGCTCTCGGTATCGCAACAAGGGTAAGGAGGTGCAACCACAAGGTGCTAATGCGTTTCCATTGGGGAGAGGTGGCCGACAAGATGGTGCCCCAAGGCACAATCAATTTTATGCTTAGCATGGGAGGGAAGGGGTTGATGAGATGCCCGACGTTATTACCAGTATGTTGAAAATCTTTGATTTTGATGTATATGCATTGATTTATCCGAGTGCCACTCTTTCTTTTGTCTCCCCCATTATTGCCAAAAAGTTCCATGCTGACCCCGAGTTGTTGCATGAGTCATATGAAGTGTCTACTCCTATTGGTGTATCTATTGTTGCTAGGAAAGTTTATAGAAGTTGTCCTATTTGCATCTTGCATAAAGTGTTGCCTTATGACCTTGTTGAGTTAGACATGGTTGATTTTGATGTCATTCTTGGGATGGATTGGTTGCATGCCTACTATGCTTCTATTTATTGTAGAACTCGTAGGGTCAAGTTCAAATTTCCAAATGAACCTGTCCTTGAGTGGGAAAGTCAATATGTGGTGGTCAAAGGTAGATTTATCTCTTGCATTAAAGCCTGTAAGTTGATCTCTAAGGGGTGTCTTTACCATCTTTTAAGGGTTAGGGAGTGGAGTCTGAAGTCCTTCCAATAGAGTTGGTTCTGGTTGTAAATGAATTTCTTGATGTCTTCTCAAATGAACTTCCCGGTGCTCCTCCCGAAAGGGAAGTAGACTTTAGCATAAACCTTATCCCCGATACTCAACCTATTTCTATTCCCCCTTACCACATGGCCGCGATGGAGTTGAAGGAATTGAAGGAGCAATTGAAGGACTTATTAAAGAAGGGATTTATTAGTCCTAGCCAATCACCTTGGGGTGCCCCCATGTTGTTTTTGAAAAAGAAGGATGGATCTCTTAGGATGTATATTGACTACCGGCAACTCAATAGGGTCACCATCAAGAATATTTATCCTCTTCAGGATTGATGATTCATTTGACCAATTGCAAGGGGCTAGATATTTCTATAAGATAGAGCTTTGGTCCGGGTATCATCAAGTGAAGGTGAGGGAGTCTGATATTCCCAAAAGACAGCCTTCCATACTAGGTATGGGCACTATGAATTTGTGGTGATGTATTTTGGGTTGACCAATGCACCGACCATCTTTATGGACCAAATGAATAGGGTCTTTAAAACCCTACCTTGATTCCTTTGTTGTAGTCTTTATTGATGACATCTTGATCTATTCTCGTGGTAAGGAGGAACATAGGGCTCATTTGAGGGTTGAGTTTCAGAGATTGAGGGAGGAAGATTTGTATGCAAAATATGAAAGTATGTATTTTGGTTGAGGGAGGTTGCGTTTCTAGGATATGTGGTGTCGGGGGATGGTATTTAGGTGGATCCAAAGAAGATTGATGTGATTAGAAATTGTCCTAGAACATTGACCCCGTCTGACATTAGAAGTTTTTTAGGCTTAGCAGGGTACTATGAACGTTTGTAAATGGGTTCTTTTCTATTGCTTCACCTATGACAAAATTAACTCAAAAGAAGGCCAAGTTTGTGTGGATTGATGAATGTGAGAGGAGCTTCCAAACATTGAAAGATAAGCTTGTGTCCACTTCTATATTGTCACTAATGGATGGGCTTGAGTGATTTACCGTGTATTGTGATGCTTCTCGGGTTGGTTTGGGTTGTGTGTCGATGCAAAACATTAAGGTCATAGCTTATGCTTCTAGAATTTTTAAAGTACATGAATTGAACTACCCTATCCATGACCTTAAGTTAGCCGCCATTGTGTTTGCTTTAAAGATTTGGCGTCATTACTTGTATAGGGTGCATGTTGATGTGTTCATCGATCATAAGAGCCTACAATATGTCTTCACTCAAAAGGATCTCAACTTGAGGCAAAAGAGATGGTTAAAATTTCTTAAGGACTATGATATGAGTGTGCATTATCATCTGGGTAAGGCAAATGTGGTGCCGGATGCCTTGAGTAGGGTATCTATGGGTAGCCTAGCTCATGTGGATGGTAGTGAGAAGGAGACGGCTAGGGAAGTGCATTGATTGGCTTGATTAGGAGTTAGGTTGGAAAAGGTTAGTAATAGTGGTGTGGTTGTTGTTGATGGTTCTAAGTCTTCTTTGGTTGATAAGGTGATAGGAAAATAAGATCTTGATCCCCCCTTGCTAGAATTAAAGGCCTTGGTGAAAGACGCAAGGTGAAGGTCTTCTCCCAAGGGGGAGATGGTGCCCTTAGGTACCAAGGTAGGTTATGTGTACCATGTATTGATGATTTGATAGAAAAGATCCTTGATGAGGCCCACAATTCTTCTTTTTCTATCCACCCCGGTTCCACCAAAATGTATAGAAACTTGAGAGAGGTATATTATTGGGGAGGCATGAAAAGGGATATTGCCAAATTCGCTTCCGGTTGTCATATTTGTCAACAAGTCAAAGCCAAGTATCAAAGGCCTGGTGGCCTAACCCAATACATTGAGATTCCTACTTTGAAGTGGGGAGGTGATTAATATGGATTTTGTGGTTGGGTTGCTCAAGACTAGAAAGGGTTTTGGTTCCATTTGGGTGGTGGTTGATAGGATGACAAAATTGGCTCTCTTTCTACCAGTTAAGACCACATTTGGGGCTGAATATTATGCGAGGTTGTACAGTCATGACTTGGTAGGGTTGCATGGGGTCCCTTTGTCCAACATATCAGATCGTGGGGCGCAATTCACTTCACATTTCTGATGACCTTTCCAAAGCGGTCTTGGTACTAGAGTTACGCTTTCTACGACCTTCCACCCTCAAACGGATGGCCAAGCCAGGAGGACCATCCAAACCCTTGAATATATGCTTAGACCATGTGTGCTGGAGCTTAAAGGTCGTTGGGATGATGATCTTCCATTGATTGAGTTTTCCTGCAACGATAGCTATCATTCTAATATTGGCATGGCACCATTTGAGGCTCTCTATGGGAGACGTTGTATATCACCGGTTGGTTGGTTTGAGGTTAGTGAGGTAGCTTTGTTGGGACCAGATCTGTTTATGGAGGTTCTTGAGAAGGTTAGCATGATTAGAGAAAGGTTGAAGATGACCTAAGGTCGTAAAAAGACTTATGCCGATGTGAGGAGAAGGGATCCCGAATTCCAAGTTGGTGATTGGGCTTATTTGAAAGTGTCACCCATGAAGGGTGTGATCCATTTAAGTAAGAAGGGAAAGTTGAGCCCAACCTATGTGGGCCCTTATAAGGTGATGAGAAGGGTTGGCGAGGTAGCTTATGAGTTGTAATTGCCTAGGGAAATGGATTTTGTTCAGCCGGTGTTTCATATGTCCATGTTGAGGAAATGTGTAGGTGATCCGAATGCCATTGTGCCTCTTGAGGTTGTAGATATTGTGGAGAATAATTTGGCATACGAAGAGGTTCCGGTTCAGATTTTGGATAAGAAAGTGAAAAGGTTGAGAAACAAAAAGGTGACGTCCGTTAAGGTTCTTTGGAGGAATCAACAAGTTGAGAGTGCTACTTGGGAGGCCGAAGCGGTCATGCAAAAGCGATATACTTACCTTTTCAACTCAACTCAAGCCTATGGTATTGATCCAAGTCCTTCATTTGATCTTATGTCTTAAGTTCAGCCCCATGTCATTGCCTATGTTTATGTTTAAATTGACAAGTTCATAATGATGTTACGCTTATGATGAAGTTTTTGAAATAATGTTGTGCATTGTTGCATCTATATGTGGGCTGAAATTGTCGTGTTTGTGCATATCATATACGTCTATTTGACATTTGGGGACGAATGTTCCCAAGGGGGAGATATTGAAACGATCCTAGAAAGTGCCCGACAATGTGCCTCAGAAGTGCCCGGAATCGTAATTTCCATATATCTCAAAGTCCGTGCGTGATATCGAAAATTTGACTTCATATTCTTGTTCAGGGGGTCATTTTGACTTGAAAATAGGTCTAACCCTGATTTAACAGCACAAGATTAGAAATTTCGATTTTCAAAAATTTCATTTCCAGAGAGTAAAGCGCCTCGCTTTCGCGATGCGCAGGTGTATTATTTTGTGACTGTTTTTCTCAACTCTGTCCAAGACTTTTAAGTCTTGGGCCTAAGTGTTCCCATTAACTAAAATACCAATAATTATCTATATTTCACCCACACATCATCCAAAACATTCCCCAATACTCACTTAAACACTTAGCCAAATTTTTCACTCCTAAATTCAAGTCTCAAACCCTCACCTAGAACTACGGATTTCCTTCAAGATTCAAGTCTCCATTCAATCTTCATCAAGAGTTTCTCCAAAGCTAAGGTATATGGGTTTCTTTTGAGGGTTTTTTTCACCTATGATACCCAAGTTTCCTCTTACTCTAATTTGCATGATTTAAAGTTGATTCATAGTTGGGTCTGTCTTATTATGAAAATCACTACACACTATGTTGAAGCTCATAAAATTTGACTGTTTTGCTTTGTTTTGAGTTATGAAACCAAAGGCCATTGTAAGATTTCATGAAGGGTTTTGATGTATATTGCTTGAGGGTGTTGCAAGATGTTGATTTATGGTTTTACAATGGATTTTCTTGCATGATTTCACTCTTGAATTACATGGTTTTACACTAGCACTATATATATATATATATATATATAGTAGAATGGAATCAGTTTACCAGGCTGACTTCTATGTAAGCTCACTCCTTGCTCGTGGAACGGCATACCAATAAAAAGAAAAGCATTATTGGATTAGAATCGAATGACTTAAGACTCTTTCTTCTTCTTATAGGGCCTTTAAAGACCAGCCACTCGCTTCTTCCCCTTCTCTTTCGAACTTCAAAAATGGCTAAGGGCATTCCATCCAGCGTAAGCATTTGGATAATCTGGAATGCGACGTGGCATACTCGAAATCCATATATATATATATATATTTACATTCTTGTAAAAGAGGCATAACATTTTCAAATCATTTACATGCATTATTAGGCTTAAAGGCCAAATAACATTCTTCATTATCATGCATAATAGTCTAAAAAGCCAAAACATTCTTCATGAGTACTTTTCATGCATAGGGAATAGCTCCTTAGATATAGTGCTATAAACAATCATACTTGCTTAAAGAGCCTCAATCTTAGACATTTATATGATCACATTTTTGTCATAACCATAATCTTATAAAAAACACATACATAAACATAGTTGGGTCTTGACCCATTTCATAAACTTCATAAAAACCATAGTAATGTATTCATACCATGAATGAGGTTAAATTAGCATGGGTAATAGGGATTCAAACGTAAATCAACAATACATAATGAAATTCAAGTAAGACATAAGTAAAATTCACGTTCAAATCATAATATAGATTACCCATGCACAAAATCAAGCTTTAAAGGGGACATGCACTTTCATAACTTCATAAGTTAAATGGCATTTCATCATATTAGGGCTTAATTCACTTTAAAATAAATAAATAAATATAGCCCACACATCAATTAAATTTAATAAACAATAATATTGAAAATCCATGATTAAAGTAAGCCAAAATTCATGAAAATCACTTGAAAAGAGTTTGGGTCTTCTTGGTTGAAAGGGACCAGGAATCAAACTCACATACCTTAGCTAACAAAGAATAAATAGGAAGAAATTTGATAAAGAAGAAGAGCCTTCCTTATGCTCCAAGCAGATCACTAATGGTTAACTTGAGGGATGTTCTTTAGAATAGAGAATTTGAATAATTTGAAGTGTAGGAATGACTTTGATTGAGATAAATAGAGTTTAAGTCGTTTGGAGGTCATAGGATAGCATAAGAAGCCATAGCAGCCCCTTAGGAGAAGCCACAATTACAAAATAACCATTAATGAAGCAAAATAATATTTCTTGCCAGGGGTCCCGTGAGGAGGCCTCATGGTCGTACAAGATTTCACGGACCGTAAAACCCTCCCGTAATACCACACTTAGCCAAATATAAAAAAAAATTGCACAGATGGGCTTCACAAAAACGAGTATAACTTTTTGATCTGGACTCGGAATGAGGTGATAGGATGCGTTGGAAAGCTAATTCAAAGAACTACTACAATGTGATAGGTTATGGGCCACCCAGTTCCTTTTGTGCCAAGAGATATGACCATTTAAAGTTGACCCTTTTATCGCTTCTTGTGAAATGCTTAGCCAATGGAATTCCTTTGAACTTGGTTTGATGTAGGAGACCCATAATAACCCTAAATAACATAAATAATCTTGAATTAAGGGCTTGAAAGTGACCTTAGCTTGAGTTTGAAGATTCCATATTTAGAAAAATTTCGATGAAGGTACCCAATGGTTGGTCTCACGGTCCGTACCAAGCTATACAGACCGTGTACTCCTCTGTACAACTTCACTTACAAATTTCATCACAACAAAGTTTCGAGACGGTGATCCAATACTTAGAAAATTTCCACTCAGAAAAAGTTTCACTTCGGAACCCATACGGGAGGCCATATAGATAGTACCACCTTGTATAGACCATATACTTGGCTGTACCACCTTACTTGATCCCAAAATATGGGATTTCAAGACGAAGTCCACCACATGGCCCACCATACGGTCTGTGAAGTGTCACACGGCCCATGTGGGGACTATTTGTGGTGTGCCTTAGTCTAAAACTCGATCTGAAGGCCCACACATTCCATACAAGGCTAAGGGCCACTCCAAGGAGGCTCCACATGGTCCGTATAGCCTCACACAGATCATGAGGGCTTCCATGGAATGTCACCTTGGTCAAAAACTTTTCCAACACTAAATTTCCAAGCTCCAATGAGGTTGTACAAAAGTCTGGGTTACGTCATGTCCCACTTGGGAACATTTGTCCTCATAGCAAACCTTTTTAAGTCATTCAAAACGTCTTTAAATAATTTTCGTGCACATGTATGCAAATCATGTCATAAAACTCAAGAGTGAAAGAATTAGGACCATTGAGAATATGAAGAACATAATATCATACGCTTGAGTCGATTGGAAAGGATAGAGGTATCATCGCATCATACTTGATTCCACTTCCCACGTAGCACCTTTAACATGTTGATCCCTCCAAAGCACTTAAACCAAGGCAATATCCTTTTACAAAGCCCTTTCAACTTGCCTATCAAAAATCTCCGCGAGGCTTCCTCATATGGCAACTTCTCCTCCACCTCCACACGTTCCAAAGGCACAACAGTACTAGGATCACCAACCAACTTCCGCAACATAGACACATGGAAGACTGGGTGAATGGAACTCAAATCTGGAAGAAAATCCAACCTATAAGCCACATTCCCAATTCGTTCCACAATTTCATAATGACCTACATACCGAGGACTTAACTTGTCCTTCCTTCAAAAATATATTACACCCTTCATAGGTGAGGCTTTCACATACACCATGCAACCTCACCAACTCTTGCATGTACAACCTTATATAACCTTTAGCACTAAAGGTAGTCTTGATCGGTAGGAAATGAACCAAGTCATTCAGTCAGTAATAACCTCAATTGAGTCAAATTGCCTTTGGGTCTAAGGCAAACAAACTACAAAGTCTATGTTCACATCTTTTCCCACTTCCAAGTAGGAGTTTCAATATTTTGAGTCAAACCATTGGACCTTTGGTGCTCCATCTTTATTTGTTGATAATTATGGCATTCAGATGCAAACTTGGCTGTCTTTTTTCGTACAATGCCACCAATACACTTCTTTTTAGTCCCAATAAATTTTAGTAGGACTAGTGAATAGAATAATGAGAGTTATAGGCTCACTCATGATCACCCTCCTGAGATTATCCATATCTGGAACACATAAAGGATCTTGATACCAAAGCACACCATCTCCCCTAAGGAGAAGACTTCTATCTTCTTTTTGGCAACCAACTTCTTCAACTCAACCAATGACAGATCTAGATCTTGCTTGGCCTTAGCATCAACAACCATAGAAGATTCGGCCCTATTATAGACATGTATACCACCATAATTATACTTGGGCAATCTAACACCCAATCTAGACAAATGGTAAACATCTTTTGCCAACTCTTTCTTCTCTTCATCAACATGAGCCACACTTTCCATAGATAGTCTACTAAGAGCATTGATCATGCTCAAACAGTAACTCTTACTTTGAGGATAAAGCGATTGTTGTCAAATATAAACCCTAACCATAGGTTAGGGTCGAATCCCAATGGAATACAGGGTTTTGCCGCATCGATTCACCAACAATCACTTCAAGCATCAAATAACTCTATTCTCAATAAAAAGGGGTTTTGTAATGATTGGTTATAACTAAAACTATACTAATAAAGTGAGGAAACAATCAAATTGGAGAGCAACTTGGGAAATTGTGTTCCCCTTGAGTCACTAACTCAAACACCCTGGATAACACAACCTAAATTAAGACATTGCATACAGGATAATAACTTAGGTTCTTCCAACCTTTGGATAAAGGTGAAGTTCAAATTTCTCTATGGCGCTTGGTCGGGTACCATAGTGTGCCAAACTAACCGTTATCTATTATACCATTCAACCTCTCCTTGTCCAAGTTTGGTTGATTAGACAGGAATATATTGAATTCTGTCACCCATTTCCTTATCCTATTCATCACTACCTTGATCGGGATCATGACACTAGGAGGGGTTTAATGTTGGCCACCATTAAACAACAAGAAAAATAAAGGAAAATGGATAATATATGCAAATATCCAACTCAAGAAGTGCAAATAATCCAGGTTATTGAGCTAGCTATTCATGGTTCCCACAACACCCAAATTGTGGGTTTAAGCCACTCATGACTTGGGCACACAAATCAATAATAAAATTAGAAGACATGGAAGATTTCTTACCTAAACAAATTGAAAACAATGAAACCCTCTTTGAAATTAGAATCACAAGCTTGAATGATTGAAACGACCCCAAAAAGTGCCCGAAAATGTGCCTCGAAATGCCCAAAATTTTAAATTCTATATATCTCAAAATTCATTTGCTATTTCGAAAATTAAACTTCATATTCTTGTTCAAGGGGTCAAAATTAGGTGAAAAAGGGTCTAACCCCAATTTAAGAGCGAAAGATTAGCAATTATGAAGTTCCAAAAGTGCAATTTCTAGTGGGGTTTTCACGTCGCTTCCGCGACACGCCACTGTGTAAAAAGTGGCCTTTTTTTTCAAGACTTCTAAGTCTTGGGCCTATGTCTTCCCAAACGTGTTTTTACGTGTACTAAGCCAAAATTCACCCTCATATCATCCTAAACATTCCCCAATACTCACTCAAACACTTCGTCATATTTTCACTCCCCAAACTCAAGTCCCAAACCCTCATCCTAGGCTAAGGTTTTCCTTCAAGGTTCTTCTTCAAGCTTCAAGTCTCCATCTCCAATCTTCACCAAGTTAATCTCTAAGCTAAGGTATGTGGCTTTCTTTCATAGGTTCATTTCACCCATGATACCCAAGCCTCCATTTCCTCAAATTACATGAATTAAAGTTGATTTACAAATGGGTCTTGATTATTATGCAATTCACTGCACACTATGTTAAAGCTATGTAAAGTAGTGACTGTATTGCCACGTTTTGAGCTATAAATCTTTGATCTATTGTAAGATTTGAGAAGGGTTTTTCATGTATATTGCTTGAGGGTGTTGCAAGGTGTTGATTGATGGTTTTATAATGGATTTTCTTACATGATTACATCTCTATATTTCATGGTTTTATACTAGCATTACACACCCTCTAAGTGTTTGATAAAATGTCCGGATGTAGTTTCTTGAGGAGTTGAAGGTCCAAAGCATGAGATATGATATGATTGATTATACGGTGATGAAATAAGCTTATGTATATAATAAATTCTATATAAAGTGTTGCGTTAGACCATGCCTAATTCGGGGGGACTAAGAACCCAGATAACCTAGATGGGGGTTTGTACTCATCAACCTAGGAAAGGGTTTGTACTTCTCCACCTAGTGATGAGGCGGAATCATCACTAACCTAGATGGGGTTTTGTACTCATAAACATAGGGAAGGGTTTGTACTTCTCCATCTTAGTGATGCTATAGTATTATCACTAACCTAAGGGAGGGTTTGTACTTCTCCAACTTGGTGATGGGGTGGCATTATCACCAACCTAGTGAGGGGTAAGTACTTCATCACCTAAGTGATGGAGCGGCATCGTCACTAACCTACCAAAGGGTTGTACTTTGGAAATTTATCTTTGTCTCTTCTATACATTTGGTATCCTATATGAGGATGAGTAAGCATGTTTTACCTGAGCATTGATCATACATGTCATATGTTATATGATGTCTATTGCCTATTGCTATGCATTTTGATTATGATGCTTAATTCTTGTTTGCATTGCATCCTGCATACCTAATATATTCAAACATACTAATGCATACTCTATGCCTACATGATGTCACAATGTAGGAACCGACGCCTAAGTTGATCATCCCCCTCCTCCACATAGCTAGTTCGACACTACTCAAGCTATTAGT
Source organism: Solanum medicagineum (assembly GCA_026153255.1). Classification (NCBI taxonomy): domain Eukaryota; kingdom Viridiplantae; phylum Streptophyta; class Magnoliopsida; order Solanales; family Solanaceae; genus Solanum; species Solanum medicagineum. The sequence continues at coordinate 8,228 of JAPFFP010057482.1, read as the reverse complement.
GAGTCCTCCATTTCGGGGACCTTAGTCTATGTTGCTCCAATTATATATTGAGTGATTCTTCTTTATTATCTATTTTGACTTTGAGGGTGAGCCCGGTTACCTTGTCTTGGCCCTTGCTCTAATCTATGTATTGTAGGTATTTGTTGGACATGTTATCTATCTATGATATACGCTTGACTCTTGTCTCTTGATTATCATATTATGGAAGTATTTCCCCTTAGCTCCGGCTTCCCCACATTTATTCTTGATGCTTGATTTATTGCTTCCACGATCAAGGATGTGTAATGATGTTCTAAGGGGCTTGCTTAGGGTCCCTTTGGGTTCTCCTTGCGCCGTGTCACGTCTAGGCCCTAGGCTTGGGTCGTGTAAAACTTGGTATTAGAGCACTAGGTTGATATATCCTCAGAGTCCGACACACCCCGTCGATTAGCCCTATTCATGGTTATGAAGCGCGCCATGACTATGAATAGGTGGCTATGAGACGTTTTAGGAAATGTTTCCCTTCTTTATGTTCTAAGTCGTGCTATAGAGTTGTGGTAAGTTTTTCCCCCTAATGATTGTTCTTTGCTATGCTAGATTTTGCCAAATACTCGAGGACAAAGCGCCCAAACTCCCAAGGAGAAAGCTAACAATAGTGAGCTCTGGGAAGCTCTCACTATGCTTGCCCAAGTTGTGGCCAACCAAGTCAATCAAGGGGCCCAAGCCCCTCATGCTACTACCCCGGGAGCTAGAGTAAGGGACTTGATGAGGATGAATCCTCCGGTGTTCTAAGGGCCAAAGTTGGATGAATATCCACAAGAGTTCATTGATGAGGTCTACAAAATCTTGAATATCATGGGTGTTGGGCCAAATGAAAAGATGGAGTTGGTAGCGCACCAACTCAAAAGGGTAGCTCAAATATGGTATGATCAATGAAAGGGTAAGAAGGGGATTGGTAATGTGGTTCTTTGGGAGGAGTTCAAATTGGCCTTACTTAGTCGGTTTTTCCCTCTTGAGCTTAGGGAAGCTAAGTTGGTGGAGTTTATGAACTTGAAACAAGGTGCTATGAGTGTGGGGGAGTATGCCTTCAAGTTTAATCAATTTCAATGTATGCTCTTCATTTGGTGGGCAATCCTAGATCTAGGATGAACAAGTTTGTGATGGGGGTCTCCGACTTGGTAAGTGAAGAATTCTGGTCCGCCATGCTAATTAGTGACATGGACTTGTCTCAGTTGATTACCTACCTGAGCAAATGGAGGAGGAGAAACTGAGGAAGAGAAGGGGGCATGAGGCCAAGAGGGCCCGTCTTGGAGGTGAGTTCCAAAGGGGTGGCCGGTTCCATCAAGGCCAAGTGTCCCATCATGCTACTAATAGGGGATTTGCCAATGACCTCACTAGGACTCAAGGTGTTGGTGTTGTGGCTCCTATTGATGTGAGTCCTACATGTGAGAAGGGTCATAGGGGCCTATGTTTGAAAGATTCTAATGCATGCTTTGGTTGTGGGGAGCTTGGGCACATGAAGGCAGATTGTCTAAGAAAACGTGGCAAAGTCCAGGGTGTTAATGTGGTCCCATTGGGAAGAGGTGGTCCTCAAGGTGGTGCCCAAGTTATAATCGATTTTATGCTCTACATAGGAGGCAAGGGATTGGTGACGTCCCCGTTATTGTTACCAGTATATTGAAAATCTTTGACTTTGATCTGTATGCTTTGATTGATCCGGGTGCCACTCTTTCCTTTGTTAACCTTTTTGTTGCTAAAAGGTTTCATGTTGTCCCCAAATTGTTACATGAGTCATATGAAGTGTCTACTACTATTGGTGCCTCTATTGTTGCTAGGAAAGTTTATAGGAGTTGTCATATTTGCATTTTGTTTAACTTGTTGCCTTGTGATCTTGTTGAATTAGACATGGGTGATTTTGATGTCATTCTTGGGATGGACTGGTTGCATGCCTACTATGCTTCTATTGATTGTAGAACCCATCGGGTCAAGTTTTAATTTCCAAATAAACCCATGATAGCTCAAAGCAAAGTAAGGCTAACTCAAGTCTAACTCTAGAAGGCTACATGAAAATAAAATAAGATCCTCTGAAATAAGGGAGGCTCAACAATTCAGCTGACTGTAAAGATCCTCAACAGTGTGCTTATTGATGATCTCTACTACCTCTCTCTGCATCGTAAAATTATGCAGTCCAAAGGGGACGTCAATACATAGAATATACGAGTATGTAAAATGGCTGAATAAAACATATAAAGGTAGAATAATATAGAATAACATCAACCAAGAAATTACACAATCAGAATATCAAATATCTTTCTAAACAAAAATAAAGAGTGGACAATGACTCCTCAATAACATCCAATCCAATCTGAATCAAATCTAATCCAACCAAAGTACTATCCATAAGGGAACTATTTGGGAGTTTCTCTTATCCGACAACAATCACTTATGAGCCAGTGATTGTACAACAATCCTACTGATGTCTCCACAACCATTCCGTACTTGCCAGGTAAAGAACAAATTGAATCCACTAGGGATCTAGCCTCTACAAGTCCTTTACTGCTTTCAGGGATTTTAACTCAAGAGGGAACCTTAATGTAATGGTTATATTCTTACCTACGCTTGGTGACTTAGTTAATGAGTGTGAGATGGATTTACTCTTACTTATTTAGGAGCTCAATACTCCTGCCAAAAGTCAATGCTCATAAAACTCCTCATCTCGATTAGCCTCGTAGAGGCCCTCATCATCTTAATTAGTCTCACGGAGACTCTCATCATCTCATTGACTCAAGTCAATGGGGGCCTTTCGACCTGTTATTGCAATCATCTCATTAACTCAGTTCTTATTTAATGCTCAAGGACTCAGGCCAATCATTAAGAGAAATTCAATTAGACAAAACTCTAGAATTTAATTATGAATACTTATGGGATCATCAAGCTCTACTAACTCATCATCATTCTCATATGACAATCATAATCAATATACTCAAGCTAAGGCTATGGGAAAGTCAAGATGTGGTGGTCAAGGGTAGATTTATTTCATGAATTAAATCCCGTACATTGATCTCTAAGGGTTGTCTTTATAATCTTGTGAAGGTTAAAGATGCGGAGTCTAAAGTCCCCTTCCATTGAGTCGGTTCCGATTGTAAATGAGTTTCTTGATGTCTTCCCAAATGACCTTCCCGGTGTCTCTCCCTAAAGGGAGATAGATGTTGGCATAGATCTCCCTCCCGATACTCAACCTATCTCCATTCCCCCGTACCGTATGGCCCCATCGAAGTTGAAGGAGTTAAAAGAGCAATTGAAAGATTTGTTGAAGAAGGGATTTATTAGACCTAATCAATCACTTTGGGTGCCCCGGTGTTGTTTTTGAAAAAGAAGGATGGATTACTTAGAATGTGTATTAACTACCGGCAACTCAATAGGGTCACTATAACAAATAGATACCCCCTTTTGAAGAATTGATGACTTGTTTGACCAATCGCAAGAGGCTAGCTTCTTCTCTAAGATTAATCTTAGGTTCGAGTATCATCAAGTGAGGGTGAGGGAGTGTGATATTCTCAAGATTGTCTTTAGGACTATATATGGGCATTATAAGTTTGTGGTGATGTCTTTTGGGTTGACTAATGCACCAGGCATCTTCATGGAACTAACAAATGGGGTCTTCAAATCTTACCTTGATTCCTTTGTTGTGGTCTTCATTGATGATATTTTGATCTATTCACATAGTAGGGATGAGCATATGGGTTATTTAAGGGTTGTGTTGCAAAGATTGAGGGAGGAGAAATTGTATGCCAAATATGACAAGTGGGAGTTTTGGTTGAAGGAGATTGCATTCTTGGGTCATGTGGTGGCGAGGAATGGTATAAAAGTGGATCCTAAGAAAATCGATGTGATTAGAAATTGGACTAGACCGTTGAACCCATCGGATATTAGGAGCTTGTTGAGTCTAATCGGTTATTATATAAGGTTTGTGAATGGGTTCTCCTCCATTGCTCCCCCTATTACCAAATTGGCTCAAAATAAGGTTAAGTTTGTGTAGATCGACGAATGTGAGAGAAGCTTCCAAACATTGAAGGATAGGCTTGTGTCCGCTCCTATATTGTCACTGCCGGATGGGCTTGAGGGTGTTGTTGTGTATTGTGATGCATCTAGAGTTGGTTTGGGTTGTAAGTTGATGCAAAATGGTAAGGTCATAGTCTATGCCTCTAGGCAACTCAAAGTGTATGAAAGGAATTACCCGACCCATGATCTTCAATTGTCCATCGTGGTGTTTGAATTAAATATTTGGCGTCATTATTTGTATGGGATTCATGTTGATGTATTCACCAATCATAAAAGCCTGTAATATATCTTCACTCAAAAGGGTCTCAACTTGAGACAAAAAAATGGCTATAACTTCTCAAAGATTATGACATGCGTGTGTATTATCATCCAGGTAAGGCAAATGTGGTGGTGGATGCTTTGAGTCGGGTGTCCATGGGTAGCTAGCTCTTGTTGATAGTGGTGATAGAGAAATGGCTAGGGAGGTGCATAGATTGGCTAGATTGGGGGTTAGATTGGAGGAAGTGGATAATGGCGTTGTTATTGTTGATGGTTCCAAATCTTCCTTGGTTGATGAGGTGATAGCAAAACAAGATCTTGACTCCTCCATGCTTGAATTGAAGGCCTCAGTGAAAGAGGGAAAAGTAGAGGTTTTATTCTAAGTGGGAGATGGTGCTTGTTTTGATGGTTTGAGAGATAAGATCCCTAATGAGGCCCATAATTTTTCTTATTCTATTCACCCCGGTTCCACAAAAATATATAGACTTGAGGGATGTGTATTGGTGGGGAGGCATGAGGAGGGACATTGCCAAATTCATTTCCAGTTGTTGTAGTTGTCAACAAGTCAATGCTGAACATTAAAGACCGGGTGGCCTAACCTAAGACATAGAGTTTTCCACTTGGAAGTACGAGGTGATTAATATAGGATTTGTGGTTAGGTTGCCCATGACTAGAAAGGTTTTTGATTCCATTGGGTGGTGGTTGATTGGATGACGAAATCGACTGACTTTCTATCGGTTAAGACCACATATGGGGTTGAAGAGTATGCAAGATTGTATATCCATTAGATATTGAGGTTTCATGGGGTTCCTTTATCCATCATACTAGATCCTGGTGCACAATTCACTTTACACTTTTTAAGGTCTTTTCAAAGGGGTCTTGGTACAAATATTCACCTTAGTACGGCCTTCTACCCTCAAATGGATGGCCAAGCCGAAGGACAATTCAAACCCTTGAAGATATGCTTAGGGCATATGTATTGGTGTTGAGGGTTAGTTGGGATGACAATCTCCCTTTGATTGAGTTTGCCTACAACAATAGCTATCACTCTATCATCGGTATGGATCCTTTTGATGCTCTTTATGAGAGACGTTGTTGATCATCAGTTGGTTGGCTTGAGGTTAGAGAGGTGGCTTTATTGGGACTAGATCTGGTTATGGAGGCTCTTGAGAAGGTTATGATGATTATGGAAAGGCTGAAGATGGCCCAAAGTTATCAAAAATCTTATGCCGATGTGAGAAGAAGAGACCTTGAATTTAAAGTGCGTGATTGTGTTTATTTAAAAGTTTCTCCAACGAAAGGCGTGTTCTATTTTGGTAAAACGGGGAAGTTGAGTCCACGATATGTTGGTCCTTATGAGGTCTTGAAGAGAGTCTGCAAGGTAGCTTATAAGTTGAAGTTGCCTAGTGAAATGAATTTGGTTCATCCGGTATTTCATGTCTCTATGTTGAGGAAATGTGTTGGTGATCCTAACGCTATTGTGCCTTTTGATGTTGTGGTTATTGTTGAGGATAACTTGACTTATAAGGAGGTTCCAGTTCAGATCCTAGATAGGAAAGTGAAGAGATTGAGGAACAAGGAGGTCGCATCAATTAAGGTCCTTTGGAGGAACCAACAAAACGAAAGTGCTACTTGGGAGGCCGAAGCGGACATGAAAAAGAAGCATCCTTATCTTTTCCACTCTACTCAAGCCTAAGGTACTAATTCTAAGTTATCTTATGTGATTTCAAGTCTTATGTTTCAGCCCCTATGTCATTCATATGCATTCATGTTTAAGTTGGCAAGTTATGGTGATTTTACACGTATGTTGAGATTTTGAAAATGGTGTTTTAAATGTAATGATGCATCTCAGTTGGGGATGATTTGTTTATGATCACTCTTGAATTGTAAGTCTCTTTTACATTCGGGGTCGTATGTTCCCAAGGGGGAGATATTCAAAACGACCCCAAAAAGTGACCGAAAATGTGCCTCAGAATTCCCGAAATTTTAAATGCCATATATCTCAAAATCCGTTTGCTATTTCGAAAATCTGACTTCATATTCTTTCTCAGGGGTCAAAATTAGGTGAAAAACGGTCTAACCCCGATTTAAGAGTGAAAGATTAGCAATTATGAAATTCCAAAAGTGCAATTTCCAGTTGGGTTTTCGCGTCACGGAGTGTAAGAAGTGGCCTGTTTTTTTTAGTTCTGTCCAAGACTTCTAAGACTTGGGCCTAAGTGTTCCCAAACATGGTTTTACCTATACTTAGTCAAAATTCACCCTCATATCATCCTAAGCATTCCCCAATACTCACTCAAACACTTAGTCACATTTTCACTCTCTAAACTCAAGTCCCATACCCTCATCCTAAGCTAAGGTCTTCCTTCAAGGTTCTTCATCAAGATTCAAGTCTCCATCTCCAATCTTCACCAAGTTCATCTCTAAGCTAAGGTATGTGGGTATCTTACATGGGTTACTTTCACCCATAATACCCAAGCCTCCTTTTTCTCAAATTGCATGATTTAAAGTTGATTTACAAATGGGTCTTGATTATTATGAAATTCACTGCACATTATGTTAAGGCTATGTAAAGTTGTGACTGTTTTGCCATGTTTAGAGCTATAAATCTTTGATCTATTGTAAGATTTGAGAAGGGGTTTTGACATATATTGCTTGAGGGTGTTGCAAGTTGTTGATTGATGGTTTTACAATAAATTTTCTTGAATGATTTCATCTCTATATTTCATGGTTTTATACTAGCATTACACACCCTCTAAGTGTTTGATAAAATGTCTGGATGTAGTCTCTTGAAAAGTTGAAGGTCCAAAGCATGAGATATAAAATGATTGATTATATGATAATGAAATGAGCTTATGTGTATGATATATTCTATATTAAGTGTTGCATTAGACCATGCCCAATCCAGGGGGAGTAAGAACCTGGACAACTTAGAAGGGGGTTTGTACTCATCAACCTAGGAAAGAGTTTGTACTTCTCCACCTAGTGATTGAGCGACATCATCACTAACCTAGATGGGGATTTGTACTCATGAACCTAGGAGAGGGTTTGTACTTCTCCACCTCAGTGAGGGCGAGGCATTATCACCAGCCTAGGGAAAGGTTTGTACTTCTCTAACTTGGTGATTGGGAGACATTATCACCAACCTAGTGAGAGGTTAGTACTTCCTCTCCTAAGTGATGGGGCGGCATCATCACTAACCTACCAAAGGGTTTTACTTTGGAAATATATCTTGGTCTCTTCTACACATATGATATCCTATATGAGCATGAGTTACTTAAGCATGTTTTACCTTAGCTTTGATTATACATACCATATTGTTATATGATGTCTATTGCCTATTGCTATGCATTTTGATTATGATGCTTAATTCTTGTTTGCATTGCATCCTACATACTTAGTACATTCAAACGTACTAATGCATACTTTATGCCTACATGATGACAGCATGTAGGAACCGGTGCCCAAGTTGATCATCCTCCTCCTCCAAGTGGCTAGTTCAACACTACTCAAGCTAGTTGGTGAGTCCTCCATTTTGGGGACCTCAGTTTATGTTGCTCCTATTAGGTATTGAGAGATTCTTCTTTATTGTCTATTTTGACTATGAGGATGAGCCCAGTTACCTTGTCTTTGCCCCTGCTCATATCTATGAATTAGAGGTGTTTGTTGGACATGTTATGTATCTAAAATATGCGCGACTCTTGTCTCTTGATTATGATGATATGAACGTGTTACCCCTTAGCCCCAGCTTCCCCACTTTTATCTCTTGATGCTTGATTTATTGCTTCCGTGACCAAGGATGTGTAATGATGTTCCAAAAGGCTTGCTTGGGGTCCCTTTGGATTCCCCTTGCACCATGTAACGTCTAGGCCCTAGGATTGGATTGTGACAATGATGAAATTCATCCACAAGTGAATCTAAATTGCCATATT
>JAPFFP010057469.1:2439-28073 GCA_026153255.1 Solanum medicagineum | reverse complement strand
TTCATAAACCCCACATAGTGTGCAGTGATTTTCATAATAGATAAGATCCATGAATAAATCAACTTTAAATCATGCAAGTTTTGAGTAAAGAGAGCTTGGGTATCATGGGTGGAAGGAACCCATGAAAGAAACCCACAAACCTGAGCTTTAGAGATGAACTTGATGAAGATTGGAGATGGAGACTTGACACTTGAGAGGAAATCCTTAAATTCGGAGAGAGTTTTGAGACTTGAGTTTAGGAGATAAATATTGGCTAAGTGTTTGAATGAGTATTGGGGAGTGTTTAGAATTATATAAGGGTGAAAAATGGTTTAGGCATTTTCACCTTTGGGAATACTTAGGCCAAGACTTAAATGTCTTGGATCAAAGTCAAAGCTGGCAGAATTTTAACACTAGTGTGCGCCCTTGGCGCGTCGCGCTAGGGGCGCGAAAAGATCTCTGGAATTTGACATTTGGAAAATCGAAATTTCGAATCGTTTTCTCTAAAATAGAGGTTAGCTTGCTCCCCTTATTTTGACCCCCTGAACAAGTATATGAAGTCTAATTTTCAATATGATGCATGGATTTTGAGATATATGGAAATTACAATTTCTGGCACTTCTAAGGCACATTTTCGAGCACTTTTTAGGGTCGTTTCAATATCTCCCCCTTGGGAACATTCATACCCAAATGTTAAAGAGAAGTATATGAGATGCACAAACAGGACAATTTCAGCCCACATAGAGATGCAACACTGCACTTAAACATCATTTCAACAACTTCATCATAAGTGTAAAATCATCATGAACTTGTCAATTTGAATATGAACATATGCAATGACATGGGCTTGAACTTAAGACTTAAGATCAAATGAAGGACTTAGATCAATACCTTAGGCTTGAGTGGAGTGGAAAAGATAAGGATATCTCTTTTTCATGTCCGCTTTGGCCTCACAAGTAGCACTCTCCACTTGTTGATTCCTCCAAAGGACTTTAACTTAAGCCACCTCTTTGATTCTCAACCTCCTCGCTTGCCTATCCAAAATCTGAACCACAACCTCTTCATTAGTCAAATTACCCTCAACAACACCCACAACATCAAGAGGTACAATGGCATTCAAATCCTCCACACATTTCCCCAACATGGACACATGGAACACCGAATGCACCAATTCCATCTCACTAGGCAACCTCAACTCATAAGCTACCTTACCAACCCTCCTCATGACCTCATAAGGACAAACATATCTTGGGATCAACTTTCCCCTATTACAAAAATGGACCACACCCTTCATGGGTGAAACCTTTAGGTAGACCCAATCACCAACTTTGAATTCAAGGTCTCCTCTTCTCACATCAGCATAGCCTTTTTGGCGACTTTGGGCCATCTTCAACCTTTCTCTAATCATCCTAACCTTCTCAAGAGCCTCCATAACCAGATCTAGCCCCAACAAAGCTACCTCACCAATCTCAAACCAACCAATTGGTGATCTATAACGTCTCCTATAGTGAGCCTCAAAAGGAGTCATATCGATGCTGGAATGATAGCTATTGCTGTAGCCAAACTTAATCAACAAAAGATGGTCATCCCAACTACCTTTAAGCTCTAACAAACATGCTTTTAGGCATATCCTCAAGGGTTTGGATGGTCCTCTCGGCTTTGCCATCCATTTGAGGGTGGAAGGCCATAGAAAGCTTAACTCTAGTACCAAGACCCCTGTGGAAAGATCTCCAAGAATATGAAATAAATTGTGTCCCACGATCCAATATGATGGACAAAGGAATAACATACAATCTTACCATGTCATGAATGTACAACCTTGCATAATCTTCAGCCCCAAATGTGGTCTTAACCTGTAGAAAATGAGCCGATTTTGTCATCCTATCAACCACAACCCAAATGGAATCAAAACCCTTTCTAGTCTTGGGCAAACCAACCTCAAAATCCATATTTATCTCTTCCCACTTCCAAATAGGAACCTCAATGTCTTGGGTTTGGCCACCTGGTCTTTGATGTTTGGTTTTGACTTGTTGACAAGTATGACAACCGAAAATGAATTTGGCGATGTCTCTCTTCATGCCTCCCCACAAGTACACATCCCTTAAATCTTTATACATTTTGGTGGAACCGGGTTGGATAGAATAAGAAGAGTTATGGGCCTTATCAAGGATCCTTTCTATAAAACCATCAACACTTGGCATACACAACATACCTTGGTACCTAAGGGCGCCATCTCCCCTTTGGGAGAAAACCTCCACCTTTGGCCTCTTTCACCAAGGACTTCAATTGTAACAAGGAGGGATCAAGGTCTTGTTTTTCCATCACCTCATCAACCAAAGCAGACCTAGAACCATCAACAACAACAACATCACCACTAACATCCTCCTCCAATCTAACCCCCAACCTAGCCAATCGATGCATTTCCTTAGCCATCTCCTTCTCACCACCATGACCTAGGCTACCCTTGGACACCCTACTCAAGGCATCCGCCACCATATTTGCCTTACCCAGATGATACTGCACGCTCATATCATAGTCCTTAAGAAGTTCTAACCATCTTCTTTGCCTCAAATTGAGATCCTTTTGAGTGAAAACATATTGGAGGCTCTTATGATCGGTGAACACATCAACATGCACTCCTACAAGTATTGACACCAAATCTTTAATACACACACCATGACAGCTAACTCTAGATCATGGGTAGGGTAGCTCCTTTCATATACTTTGAGTTTTCTAGAAGCATAGGCTATGACCTTACCACTTTGCATCAACACACACCCCAAACCAACCCGGGAGACATCACAATACATAACGAATCCCTCAAGCCCATCTGGTAGTGACAATATAGGAGCGGACACAAACTTATTTTATAATGTTTGGAAACTCCTCTGACATTCATCGGTCCACACAAACTTAACCTTCTTTTAAGTCAATTTTGTCATTGGAGAAGCAATAGAAGAGAATCCATTCACAAACTTCCTATAATAACCTGCTAAGCCTAAGAAACTCCTAATATCCGATGGGTTCAATGGTCTAGGCCAATTTCTAATAACATCGGTCTTTTTAGGATCCACCTTTATATCATCCCCCAACACCACATGCCTTAGTAAAGCAACCTCCCTCAACCAAAATTCACACTTTTCATATTTAGCATACAATTGCTCCTCCCTTAATCTTTGCAATACAACCCTCAAATGAGCCATATTCTCCTCCTCACCACGAGAATAGATCAAAATGTCATCAATGAAGACCACAATAAAGAAATCAAGGTAGGGTTTGAAGACCCTATTCATTAGGTCCATAAAGATGGCCGGTGCATTGGTCAACTCAAAAGACATCACAACAAACTCATAATGCCCATATCTACTACGAAAAGTCGTCTTGGGAATGTCACACTCCCTCACCTTCACTTGGTGATACTCGGACCGAAGATCAATCTTAGAGAAATGGCTAGCCCCTTGCAATTTGTCAAACAAATCATCAATCCTTGGAAGAGGATATCTATTTGATCGTGAACCTATTGAGTTGTCGGTGGTCAATACACATCCTAAGGGACCCATCCTTCTTTTTCACAAACAACACCGGAGTACCCCATGATGATTGAGTAGGTCTAATGAATCCCTTCTCCAATAAGTTCCTCAATTGTTCCTTCAACTCTTTCAACTCTGTCAGGGCCATATGGTAAGGGGCAATAGAAATAGGTTGAGTATAGGTGAGGAGGTCTATGCCAAAGTCTATTTGCCTTTCGGGAGAAACACCGGGAAGGTCATGTGGGAAGACATCAAGAAACTCATTTACAATCGGAACTGACTCTATGGGAAGGACTTTAGACTCCAGATCCCTAACCCTCACAAGATGGTAAAGACACCCCTTAGAGATCAACTTACGGGCTTTAATGCAAGAGATGAATCTACCCTTGATCACCACATCTTTACTTTCCCAACTCAAGGATGCTTCATTTGGAAATTGTAATTTGACCCTACGGGTTCTACAATCAATAGAAGCATAGTAGGCATGCAACCAATCCATTCCAAGAATGACATCAAAATTGACCATGACTAATTCAACAAGATCACAAGGCAACAATTTATACAAGATACAAATATGACAACTTCTATAATCTTTTGTAGCAACATTAGGCGCACCAATTGGAGTACACACCTCATAAGACTCATGCAACAACTCGGGGTCAACATGAAACTTTTAGGCAACAAAGGGGGTAATAAAAGAAAGAGCGGCACCCGGATCAATTAATGCGTACATATCAAAGTCAAAGATTTTCAACATACCGGTAACAACATCGGGGACTCCATCAACCCCTTGCCTCCCATGCAAAGCATAGAACCGGTTGTACCTAAGGGCACCATCTTGTCGGCCACCTCCTCTCAATGGGACCGCATCAACACCTTGTAGACGAACCTCCTTTCCCTTATTGCGGTTTCGAGGGCAATATATCGCCTTATGCCCCATCTCCCCACAAACATAACAAGCACTGGTATTCCTCAAACATGGGCCACCATGACCCTTACTACACTTCAGACACACATCAACAGGAGCCACACCCCTTACACCTTGGGCCCTCAAACGATCATTTGCAATCTTCTTATAAAATACATGAGTAGGCCTTTGGCCTTGATGGAATCAGACACTCCTTTGGAACTTACCCTCAAAACGGGCCCTCTTGGCCTCATACCCTCTTTCCTTCCTCAATTCTCCTCTTCCATTTGCTCGGCATAGATCATCAACCGTGATAAGTCCATGTCACTAATCAACATGACGGACCGACACTCTTCACTAACCAAGTCAGAGACCTATAACAAATTTGTTCATTCTCGACCTTGGGTCAGCAATCAAATGAGGAGCAAACTTTGAAAGTTGGGTGAACATGAGGGCATACTCCCTCAAACTCATGGACCCTTGTCTCAAATTCATAAATTCCACCAACTTAGCTTTCCTAAGTTCAGGGGTGAAGAATCGATTAGGGAAGGACACCTTGAACTCCTCCCAAGGTACCACATAGCCAACACCCTTCTCATTCTTCCATTGGTTGTACCATATTTATGCTATCCCTTTGAGTTGGTAGGCTGCCAACTCTGCCTTATCCTCCGGTCTCACCCCCATGATGGACAAATGTTGTAGATCTCATCAATGAACTCTTTGGGGTCCTTACTCACCTTTGACCCATGGAATTCTGGGGGATTCATTCTTATGACGTCTCTTACTCGAGTGGCCGGTGTAGGAGCATGAAAGGCTTGGGCCCCTTGGTTGTCTTGATTAGCCACCACTTGTGTAAGCAAGGTGAGAGTATCTCTAAGCCCTCCATTGGCCAATTGCTCCTCGGGTGTGTGGGCTTATCTTCCCCTCGTATTAGGCATGATATAGCATAACAAAGAATAATCATTAGGGGGAAAGCTTACTTCAACTCTATAGCACGACTTATGACATAAAGAAGGAAAACATTTCCTAAAACGTCTCATCGCCTCCTACTCATAGTTGTGGTGCATTATACAACTATGAATAAGACTCTAATCAATGCGGTGTGTTGGACTCCGAGGATCTAACAACCTAGTGCTCTGATACCACCTTTGTCATGACCCAAGATTAGGGCCAAGACGTAACTGGCAAATGGGGAACCTAAAGGAATCCCAAACAAGGCTCAAAGCATATCATTGCACATCCTTGGTTACGGAAGTTGTTAGATTGACAGTAAGAGATAAATGTAAATAAGGGAAAACTGAGACTTAGGATAAACTTCCGTATTATAAACATCAAGAGTCAATAGAGTCAAACTCATAGCATAGATATGTAACATGTCCAATAACACCTCTTCTACATAGATAAGAGCGGGGGCCAAGAAAAAACACCGAGCTTACCCTCATAGTCATTACATGAGTTAAGAGAAAAAGTCTTAATACATAGTAATAGATCATAAGTGATGTCCTCAAAATGGAGTACTCACCAACATGCTTGATAGAAGTCCTACTAGCCATGTGGAAGAGGATGATCAATCAGTACACCGATTCCTACATGGTCACATCATGCATGCATAGAGTATGCATTGGTATGTTTGAATGTACTAAGTATGTAGGATGTATTACAATAGGAATAAGCATCGTAGGAAAAATGCATAATCATAAGCAATATATAACATACTAACAATTTTACATGTATGAATGAAGCTTGAAGTAAAACCATGCTTATATAGAACATAATATTAGTGTAAGGAGTGACTATTATAGTGCAAGACAAGGCCTACCAGCCCCTTGGATAGGCGCATGAGGTTCTAACTTCTTCATGAGGTTGATACAGTACAAACCCTCCACCGAGGTTAATAGAGTACAAACCCCCCACTGAGGTTGACAGAGTACAAACCCCCTATCATGGCTGATGGGTACCAATCCACAACAAGGTTAACGAGCCTACCATCCCTCGAGCTACGTGACCAAGGTACCAACCCCTCGATAGGTTACCCAGAACTACTACCCCCGAGCTAGGCTTGGTCATCCCTAACACTATATAGAGATAATATCACACACACACACATATATATATATACACACACACACTCCTTTCATCATCATACACACACATTCCTTTTCATCATCAGTCCATCATCTTTTCATCATCACTTCATCATCATTTAATCATCATGTAGTTATTCAACTTATAAGACATACATTGGAACTTCAATTCCTCAAGAATCCATAACCGGACATTTCATCAAATACTTAGAGGGTGTGTAATGCTAGTGTAAAATCATGCAATTCAAGAGTGAAATCATGCTGGAAAAATCAGTGTAAAGCCATCAATAAATACTTGGTGACATCCTCAAACAATATACATCACGACCTTTCATCAATCCTCATAATAAACCTTAGATTCATAGATCCAAACATAGTAAAAAAAGTCACAATTTCATGAATCCAACATTGTGTGCAGTGATTTTCATAATAGATAAGACCCATGAATAAATCAACTTCAAATCATGCACTTTTGAGTAAAGAGAGCTTGGATATCATGGGTGAAAGGAACCCATGAAAGAAACTCACATACTTGAGCTTTGGAGATGAACTTGATGAAGATTGGAGTGGAGATTTGAAGCTTGAGAGGAAATCCTTAGATCTAGAGAGGGTTTTGAGACTTGAGTTTAGAAGATAAAATATTAGTTAAGTGTTTGAATGTGTACTGGGGAATGTTTAGAATGATATCAGGGTGAAAAATGGTTAAATATAGGCATTTTCACCTTTTTGGGAACACTTAGGCCCAATACTTAAAAGTCTTGGACCAAAGTCAAAGCAGGCAGAATTTTAACACTAGTGCGCGCCCTTGGCCCGTCGTGGCAGGGGTGCGAAAAGCTATCTGAATTTGACATTTGGAAAATTGATATTGCTAATCATTTGCTCTAAAATTGGGGTTAGACCCTTTTTCCCCTAATTTTGACCACCTAAACAAGAATATAATGTAAGATTTTCGATGTCACGCACGAATTTTGAGATATATAGAAATTACAATTCTAGGCACTTTCGAGGCACATTTTCTGGCACTTTTTGGGGTCATTTTGCCAAATCATGTGTCATATCATACATAGATGGGAAAGGACCTAATCGACATGTAAGACCAAGCAAGCTACTACTTGTAATCCTGATGTTCACTCCACATCGGACTAGGAGTGGTCTACTTGTCGGGGTAAACCAAACACTCACCTTACGAGAACACTAATATGGCCTGAGTTACACCTTCTTTTTCAGGATAAAACAGTTGTTGTCAAAAAATAGAACCTAACCAATGTTAGGGTCGAATCCAAGGGAACACGTAGACTTAGGAGAATTCAATTAACGTAATTTGTGTTATTAACCAACTTACTTCCCCAAGGGAGGGGGAGGTTTACAATAATCAATAGAAAATGTAAACTAACACAGGAGTTAAACTAATATAGAGAAAAACTAGGGTATTATGTTCCCCATGAGTCCCTAACTTAGTATCACTAGATAATCTAATTCTTTTCTAGAGTATAGCATGCAGGACGGTAAGTTAAGTTTACCAAACCCTTTGGTCCAGGCGAGAGGAGAATTTCACTACGTTACTTGGCCCATCTCCATAGTATGCATTACTGATACGCTCAAATTTACACTCCAAATGGAATAATAAAGCGGTCATTGATCAAATATAGAAATCAACCAGAGTTAAGGTCGATCTCATAGGGAATGTGTGAGAATATATCTAGTAGCACCATTTTCCAGATGTAATATCTATTCCCAAAACAAAAGTGCATAATGTAAATATGGACGTTTTGGTTTTTTTTTCAAACTAACATACTTAAAGGAAAGTAATAAATGAATGTGAGAACGACTAGATTTCGAACAGCTTATGCGAAGCTAGGATTGTGTTCCCCATGACACCTAATGCGATAGCCGAATCTAGTGGTAAACTCGTTCATGATTACACATATAAGATCTAACAAGTTATGTAACATCTACTTTACCTTTCGATCCCTCTTAAATGCATATCATTCATCACCTTTTAGTCTCAGAACGTCTACATATTAACCCTTGTTGTTTATCCCAGAATACTCTCACCTTTCGGTCTCAAGTACTTAGACCTGGTTAAAAGCCTCGAATTTCCGTCATAGAAATCTTCTCCTTATCAAAACATCCCTTTCGGGCATGCAAAGAATAAAGTCTTACCCTAACGTGTCGACTCATCAAGGAAGAAATTAAAACGAAGATTACAACGATATATACGCTAATCAATTTCGAGACTTACCCCATATTCGCCTATCTTATTGATTTATCATGGTTCCCACAACTCTAGTTGTGGGTTTAGCCTAACATATTTAGGATTAAAACTCGCAATGATACAAGGAATTCATAATAGAAAGACTTACTATTGACTAATCGATGAAGCCACAGGCTACAAGCTTGAATTCGATAAGCAAAATCCCAAAATCTTGTGAAATCGCTAAGAAAATAATATTTTTCAATGTTTTCTAGCTGTAGCCATCCAAGACTAACTAAAAACGAAATAAAGTACCTATTTATATATAAAGAAAACCTAATCCTAATTAAAATAGGAAAAATCCATCCGCATGGACACGGGGCACCACACGGCCCATGTAACTGTATACGGTCCGTTAAATGGTCCGAGTAGATGTCCTTAGCCTCATCTTCACTGCTCTTCATGTACTGCTACATGCTAGGGAAAACGATTTGTGTAGAGTATGACGGCCCGTGAAACGGACCATCTATTGTGCCTTCGCAATTTTTCGCCCAACTTCTTCCACATGCCGACCCTTCACGAACCATGGTTTATCACACGGTCCGTTTAAAGACCCGTCTGGCTCCACTTTGAGTTATTTTGCTTGCTTTTTGACAGTGTCCTCTTCACATCATATTAACGGTCAACTACACGACCCGTTTGACTCCTAACGGTCTGTAAGCCATTCCGTGTTGTCCTACTTGTCTGAAATCTTCCAACTTTCGACAGCTACTCCTTCACATCACTTTGAAGAACACCATAACGATCCGTCTGATGTCCCACGATCCGTGACACATGCCGTGGGACTTGCCTTCACCAACTAGCCAATGCCATCCACCAAGTCTGAGGCCACGATGGGCCTCACAGTTTGTGTGGAGGTACACGAGCCATGTAGGCCCCCATATGCCCACACTTGGGTCTATTTCGGCTCCTCTTTGCGCTCTTTTTCATCATATTTCCTTCATGTTCTCATTTCTTCCATGTCTTAGTCTTTTTTCCTGAAAAACAACAAAAGCAAACATCAAAATGACAAGTTTGCTTGAGAACGCACAAAAATTCTTTGTTTAAAGCATTATACAAGTCGTATTTCTACGACTCATCAATTGCTAACCTTTACCTATTAGACTCAGTATAACCTCCCCTTGGCCCAGTTCGGTTGATTAGATGAGAACACATCAATCAAATCCTGTTAATTAATCTTTTTTCCTATTCATTACTACTTTGGTCTAGTCAGTAACACAAGGCAGGTTCTAATGGTTGCCACCATCAGAAAACATGCAAAACGAAGAGAGTTAATTAATACATGCATACCCACTTTCCAAGTATTATGATTTTTTGAGTTGTATCTTGTAAGTTCTTCATGGTTCCCACAACCCTACTTCTGGATTTATCTACTTATGATTTGTGTAGATGCAAGACATATGGATTAGAATAACATAATAAACCACTTACACAATTGAACTCAGAACAAGCAAATCCAAACTTCAAAGAGAATCACAAGATTAAAGATCAAATCAAAGTACAAGTGTTTCTCAAAACTCTGCAATGTTACCTCTGTTCAATCTCACTATTTTCCTCCCTAATTGTCGAGTTCTCTGTGTACTATAACCGAAAAAACCTATTTATAATATTTAAAATACAAGTCCTAAACAAAAAAATATATCTAGGTCAACATGCTTCACGAATAGGTTTACGAGTCGTATTGCATTCCACGGCCCGTAGTCAGGGTCTAATAAAGTGTTGCTGGAAAACTGGACATTAGATCTACGATACCCCTCCACAACCCATAAAGTGATTTATGACTCGTAGTGGGGTTTCGTCTGATGCATCTTCAGAAAGTCCATTATCTTTGGTCCTGAGGGCATGAACCATGTTCTACGACTCATAAGACAATCCACGACTCGTCTGCGTGTTCATAGAACAACTTCAGAAAAGCAGCCCCTTACAAGAATTGTCCACAAAACCCACTTCACGGCCCGTAGAGTGAACTACGCCTTATAAAGGGTCTCGTACTGTAACAAAATCAGCAACTTCTGCACTTTCTTCCTAAAATCAAGCCGAACCCTAGAATCCTACAAATAAGACACAAAAAAACATAAAACCAACTAACATCGCATTAAGAACAATAACATTCCAAGCTTTAAGCATCTAAAGTGTTGTATTTTGTCAGCACATCAACACTCTCAACTTAAATTTGTTGCTTGTCCTCAAGCGACTAACTTAATCAATGTAAGTAATACAGTAACATATAGACCACAACCCAATGGCATACATTATATCAAACTTAAACTCAGATACCCATACCACTTTTTCAAAATAAAATCAGATAGCTATATAACAAAACCAATACACACTAGTACTTGTGACAATACAACTATGACAAGTGAGGTACTATCAACAATCCACAATCACTAAATAAATCTAATGCTAACAATGCAATGCAAGTGCCCTCACAGAAAGAAGTCCCATATCTCACCCTCAATGATGTTTTCATGTATAACCTTAGGACTATGCAAAATCACTCACCCTCATAAAAGATGTTTACATGTCCTGCCTAATACCATAGGCTTGCTGCTATACTGATGACTCAGACCTTCAACTACTTGGACTAGGATCACTTTAGGACTTTATAGGCTTGTAATGTAGGCTCAGGGGGCTTAGGTATGACATTTTGGGAACATAGTGACTAAGGCACTCCTTGTGCATTTTCCTACACTTTTGCACTACCAACACTGTTATTTTTCATCTCATTCTCCCTTTCTCCTATTTCAAGCTTTCTTGGGTGCTTTCTTTTCATTTTCAGCTTTTGCCTTGCTTTTACAATTCATTTTTCTTTTTAACTCACAAATAAGGCACCAATTATATTTCTTGCACCCAGTACATGATTTTTCTCCTTTTCTCTGTATCACTAACCTTTCCCCTTATTTTTGTGTTTCACCCTTACACAAGCCACCCGCAACTTAGGCTTTTGGCCTGAGTTGAGGTGTACATTATTCATCCTCAGAACCAGGGCCACTTTTGGTAGCCACCCTCAACTTAGGTTTTTGCTTCAGTCAAGGAACATAATGTTCAAGGAAGGCCGGGGCCAATTTCAGGATTTTACAACTACCAAGGCCCTGCTAATTAGGTGTTTTCAAATAATAGGTATGTTAGTCTCAAACATTAGGATCAAGGGATATACTGCAATTTTGGTTGGCTATTTTGGATAAATGGACTTTTGAGAACAATGGTCTAAGATCCTTTCTTACAATTAATCTACAGTCTAACTTAGTGTAACAAGGCAAGTTCTAAATTAACACACAACATATGAATTTAGTGATTAATCTCACACTCACATGGGAATGACTACATTATCAACAAAAAACTCTCAGATCATGCTTTTTATCTTAATTTATTCTCACTTGTATGAACAATAATATTCAACACACCTGAACATGCATTTTTGATATCTAAACTAGCTAATCAAAATTTTAGTGGGTATCATTTTTCAAACAAAATACAAAAACATGCTATATGCCACAGGTGTTAGTACTATATGCTATAAATACTATCTAAAACATCCTAAATATGCCAGTTCAGTAAACAATAAATATTCGTCCGAAAAAACAACACAAGCAAGAAAATCTTACGAACAAAAAATGGGGTAGTTGTGGACCCAAGCTACTCAGACTTCACTGAGGCGCATAACTACCTATACCCTATCAAAAAAGAGGTGCATTGTCTCCAATGAACACACTATAAAAAAACTAAAGTATAAGGGATCAAAAATTATGCCTGGGCGCCTAAGTACTGGTGTGTGGCTGAGTCTGACCATCCTCGCCTTGCGTGGTGGCCTCCTAAGTAGTAGTCCCCCATCCGTAGGGGCTAATACCCCTCACCTGCTCTACCTCACATGCTTGTTATATCTCTATCTCTTGTCTCAAATCTTTCAAGACAAGCTCGAGCTCCTCCTCCACTTTTAGCCCCATATAAATCATACAACATAAGGATCATCATTCAAGCAGGGCCTCTTCTAGTGGAAAGGTTTGATAGGCTCATTAGGAGCAAAAAGATTTACCACCAACACCTAGGGCATGGCATCTGGTAGTGCCACTGCTACTGCCAGTGCTACTGTTATATCAGCCCAGAGCTGCTGGATCTCCGTCCGGATGATCGTCAAGTCTGCTGGTCAGGTCATGCTCAGGCTCTGTTGTACCCTCGCCTTGAAGGCATCAATGCAGGCATACATGGCGGAGGGATGGTTTTGAATAGTGGCAACTGTATATGCCTGTATGCGACCCTTCGAGTCTTAAATTGTCTGGCGGACCCATGGCCTAATTTGCTGAGCTAGTTGAGTCAACTGTGACTCAGCATGTGATGATGTCTATGCCATGGCTTGGATAGATATAGCAAACACATAAACCATGCCCACGGGTGCAGCCTGTGGTGGCGTGGCCTATGGTGCAAGGAAAGAAGTACTCGGCCATCTCTCCTTATCTGCCTCAGGCTGTGGAGGCCTATCCTCAATAGCAGTAGCAGTAGTGGTGGTGGTGTGTGGAACCTCAGGTGGTGGCACTAGGGCAAACATCTCTGGCATATGAGTAGGCTAGTGTTATGCTCGCCGGAGTTCAACCGGGTTCTTCTCAACCTTGATCAGGCTGGCAACCAAAGTGTTGTGGGCCTCGATCTGCCAATCTGGCTGCTATAAGCTCTCCATCCTCGACTTTAAATAGATCTTATAAATAAAGCAAGGAAAATGGATAGAGTTGGACCTCTTTAGGGAAACCTTATGAATCTGCTCGGTAATAAGGTTGGCCTAATCGATCTCATAACCATCTAAGATGCTGGCAACAAGAACTGCACTCTCTGGCCTTTAGGTATTATCTGTAAGTATCGACTGGATACATGATCTGACAACCTCCCACCAAAAAATAGTGGGGAATCTGAGCGAAGCCTTGACAATAGGCTCTGAGTGAGTGGCATCCCATGCAGGTTTTGGACCCTGCTCAACAATATAACCAGCCACCTATCTTATTAAGCTAGTTTTGCACTCTACATCTCTCTCACCAGCAGGTCCCTTGTCTGCCCCACTCTATAGTCGAATTCAGTTATGGATCTGGGGGTATAAAACTCTATTCCAAATAGCATATTGCAGTGGTGGTCTCCAGAACATCCACCCGTCGGCCACTCACTCTGATCTCAGTCAGTCTCGACTGAGCGAAGGGCTTCTTCTCCTTGGGAAGAGTACTATGAATAGTGGTTGCATATGATGCATAGGACTCCCTCACCATAGTCGGGGAGTATCGCCCGAGTGATTCGGTCAGCCACTAGAGCTTGTATCTGATGATCGTATCGCGGAGACTGAGGATACTATCGAGTCTGTCTGGATTGACTTGAGGCTCCTCATAGATAGAGTGGGCTAGCTTGCTCTGCTCTCTATTCTGTACATCCTCCACATAATTATTCCGCATACCCTCAACACAGTCCCGACTAGTAAGAGCATCTAATATAGATGGTGATGATCGAGGTACTACGGAGAACTCTTGTCTCTGATCTGTCATCGGAGCCTGACTCAGAGCTGTACTCCACTCTGGATGGAGTCATCTAAATAGTGCTCCTATAATCATCTCTGATGAGGAGTACAAATGATAAGAGACTAAGTCTGCTCAGCTCTGGCAGCAACTATCGTCTGAGGCCTAGCAGCCTCCGGGTCCGGATGGATGCCAAGGTCCTCTGGTGAACCACTCAGTGTAAAAGAGGGTCTGTTCATCCTCTAAGGGCTCATCCTTGAGCCTACTCTATAGGGCCCTGATCTCGTCACATTTGGCTTTCGGGGCAATAGTATCTGAAATATGAACAATTAAGTACTTAGTTTAGCACTACTGAGCAAAAGATGAAATGCAAAATCAACTAGGACTTAGTTGCAGAAGGGTCTACAAAAGCACTTCCACGGGCTGTAGTAGAAACTACAAGCCATAGAAGGCTCTCGTAAAACAGTGGTCACAAAAATTTTTATCTACTGGAAATGTCTACGAGACTAGGTATGACTTGTAATATTTTATGAGTCATAGAGGATTCCAGTGTTTGAATTTATCTCAGGCAGGGTCTATGAGATCATTCTACAAGTCGTAAAGTGTTCTACAACTCGTAGAAAGTCTCATCTGATGGGTACTCAGAAAGTTCAGGTTTCTAGAATCATGTACGAGGGGAAATTACGACTCCTGGCATGGTCCACGGGCCATAAAAGTCACTCGTAGACCGAAAAACTCAGTCACTTGTGTTTCTAAGTCCATCACAATGTACCCCATATGACTTTTTTCAAACATATTCTAACAACATTGAAGCAATACACACACACACCCATATGATTTTAACACAACAACCAATACTCCAACATGCTAGTCAACACATGTACCCCATAGAATATAATTTGACATGCTTCCCCAATCCTTTCGACCTTGTATGAATGACTTATCATCAAAATTATGCACCCATGCCATCACACATATCACACATACAATCAATTAAATTACATTGTGAGTGATTACATGGGCACCAAAGATACTCAACCAAACATGAACAAAGGCAACTCTACCACATTCTGGTTCGATATACATATTCAACCATGGGCAACCATAATTTTTATTATCACAATGACTATTTTAACATCAGGGTTCGTGTCTAACAAAATCGTTCCCAAAAAAAATTCAATTTAATCATAAAATATAGGTAAATTAAAGATATTCAGTTAACCAAAAACTTACCAATTTGTGTGATTAGAATGTAGAAGATGAAGAAGGTGATGGGACACTAAACCCTAGGTCATCGAAATTTTTTGTCCAAAAATGGAGGGAAGTCGTTGTCGATGATAGGACACTGCTGGGTGTGGTATGGCTGGGCACGTTTTGTAAATTAGGGCTGAAATAGGATCAAAATAATTTGTCCCCATTATTTATACATTGATCAGGTCAAGCAAAATCTAATGGGCCTAGAGTCTTGGGAACCTTGGGCAGTAGAGCGTTTTACAGCTCTTGAACTATGATTTTGTAGAACATCCAAACCCTAGTTTTTACAACTGGGTTTCATGGACTAGTCTATGAGTTGTGAACTGAAGTACAACTCATAGAGTTGGTCGTAGAGACCTCAACACTTAGTAAAAGCTTAGAAAACTTACCTGGGGTTGACGGGACCTATTCACGACCTATAGTTTGATCTACAGATCATAAAGTTGGCTTGTGGACTAGAGTGCACAACGTTTTGCTCAGTGAAAATGTCTACAAGATGGTGTACGGGGCCGTAAAGTGATTTATGGCCTGTAGAACTAGTCGTAGAGGCACTTGTTGATGCCCTTCTTAGCCATGAGTGGTTGACTTAGCCATGTACCTGCACATTTATCATAGAACACACTATTTACCATATATGCAACCATCCCAATGTCCTAGATTACAACCAAAATACAAGAAAATAAACTACTCGCGAGTCCAAAAGTTGAAGATAAAGCTACAACTACAACTATTACATCAAAAACCTTGGATTGCCTCCCAAGTAGCGCCTGATTTATTGTCACGGCACGACTTGGACTAATTGGTTACTTAGACTTCACTAATTTCCCAAACTTTGTTCTTCAAATCATCTGGACTCTTTATAGACTAAAAAATATTGAAGACAACTTCTTTGTCATTCAATATGAACCTGAGTTGACCAGCTTCTATAACCACTAGTGCTCGACCAGTAGTGAGAAATGGTCTTTCCAACATGATTGAGACGTTGAAATTGACTTTGAAATTTAGGATCATAAATTTTGTGAGGAATATGAACTTTTCAACTTTGAACAAGACATCACATAGTATACCCATAGGCTTCTTCACTGTGCGATCAACCATCAACAACCGCATGCTCATCGAAGTAGGGGCTCCTAATCCTAGCTTCTTGAAGACCGCAAGGGGCATAAGATTTAAGTTGGCACTTAGATCACAACACACCCTTACGAATTGCATATCTCTAATGGTACAGGGTATGGTAAAAGTGCCGGGATCTTCCCGCTTTTGAACCAAGGACCTCGTAGCAATCGCACTGCAATATTGAAGATCTTGGGAAGCTCCTGACTTATAGTGCAATCTTTTGTTACCAGGATCATCATGTGCTTTACATACCCTGGCATCTTCTTCAATGCCTCAATGGGATATTGATGGAGAGTTGTTTCCACATGGAGCGAAAGTGCTTGAAATTGCCTTCCTCCTCCTTCTTTTTGATTCTTTAAAGGAAGAGAGGAGAAGGCCTTGGAATGGGCTTCAACATCTGTGGTGCATTAATAGCTTTACTCACCTCATCCATGATCATCTCCGGTATCAGCATCCTTGGCTGCAATTGTCTCCTCTCGAACATCATCCTCGCTAACTAGCATAGGAGGATCAATGGTGCTCTTACCACCACAAGATGTAACCGCATGTTTTGTTATAAATTGTACCTCTCTGTCACTGATTAAGTTAAGTCGACACTTGACCAAATTGTTGCTCAAGCTGTTTGATAGCAACAGAATGAGACTCAATTTTCTGGTTAATACTGGAAATATCAGATTTCATCTCCCTAGGAGTCTCATCCTGTGTCTCAGCTTTATTCAATAGGCGATCAAACATCTCCTCAATTCTTGAGCTACTCGCACCTGCATCATAATTATTTGGTGACACATAGGGACTGTTTCTGTAACCATCTCTGTGATCCCAATCTGCTTCTCCATCTTGGTCCTTATTCTGGTCTTAGTATCCTCCGTGTTTGTCCCTGAAAGCTCCATTTTTGTTGAAGTTTCAACCTTGGTTCACTTGATCTTAATGCCAATAGTTAGGATTGGATCGTTGGGGCATTGTTCCAGAAACACCCTATCTGATCAGCAATAAAACAATGGTCCTCCTCATAGTAAGGCTCATCGTACACAGGTGCAAGTAGAGGATGATAAACTACTGCATTGACTCGCTCCTGATTCTGCTTCATCATCACCTCCATACTTGTGCGAATTTAGGCAAGCTCTTGCATAATTTCTTTATTTATCTTAGCTTGCTCCAAGCCAACACTGACAATGCACAAACTTTAAGTAGATGCTCTATCCCTTTGCCCTTATGCATGATTGGTCTTGACCACTCTCTCCATTCTATCTTCAATTCCTACGAATGGTTAATCTAAGAACTCCCCCCATAATAGTATTAGCACAAGCCTGACTATTTTTATCAAAGGAATGGTAAAAGAACTCCACCAAGGCATCATTAACTATCTTGTGGTCCGAGACACTCCTCAAACATTTGGTGAACCGCTCCCATGTAGTACTGATTGAGTCACTAAGAAGTTGTTCTAAGTTGTTTATCTGATCTTTCAACTTGAGATTCTTCGTTCTCGAGAATTACTTCTCCAAAAAAGTCTTCTATAATTTAGCCCAACATGTGATTGAACTCTGCGGGAGCTTAGATAGTCATAGTGCTGCATTGCCTGTAAGAGGCAATGGGAAGACACGAAGTCCCGTAACATTCATAGATAGATTCTGTGTTCCCATCATACTCTTGCAGACAAATGCAACATTGAATAGATAGCTATAAGATCCTTCAATGGTAAGCCCACAAATAGCTCATAGTTCTGCAGCATCTGAAGCAACCCACTCAAAACCACAAACTTTGTATCAGCCGGTAGTGGTTCCAACACAATACCTCCAGTCACCTCCATAGCTATAGGATTTAACCTGTATTGATTCCACTGATAAGCATTGGCATTAAAATCCTATGGCTGTGGAGCAATATCCTCAAGTGGAGCTGGGTTCTCATGGTCAGTATTCTCATTGTCGTTCCTGTTCAGAGTTGCATTAGCAACATTATTATCGTTATCATAGGCCATTCTTCTCAATATTCTATAGATCTCTGAGTCAAACGGAGTCAAGGGTCTACCTTGATTTCGTGTGTTGGGCTAACACTACACTTACAACCTAAAAAAGAAAAAAAAAACAACAAAAATGTTATATGAGTGAAACGAGGATTAATACTCAAATCACTTTGACTTAACCAAGTCTAGCCATATTCCCCGACAACGGTGCCAAAATCTTGATGTCACCCAAGTTACACTTCTTTTTTCAGGATAAAGCAATCGTTTTAAAAAAAAAAATAGAACCTAACCAAAGTTAGGGTCAAACCCAAGGGAATACATAGACTTAGGATAATTCAATTAACACAATTTGAATGATTAACCAACTTACTTCCCTCGGGGGGGGGGGGTATACAATAATAAGTAGAAAAGTAAACCTAACTAATATAGGAGTTAAATCAATATTGAGAGAAACTAGGGTATTGAGTTCCCCATGAATCCCTAACTTAGTATCACCGGATAACCTAATTCTTTTCTAGTGTATAGCATGTAGGAAGGTAAGTTAAGTTCACCAAACCCTTTGGTCCAGGCGAGAGGCGAATTTCACAACATGACTTTTCCCATCTTCATAGTGTGCATTACTAACCCTTAGCTATTACTCTTAGTACAATCTACACTTGGACCATTGATTAGATAAGATCACATCAATCAATCCTTTTAATTAATCTTTTTTTCTATTCATTTCTACTTTGGTCCAGTCAGTAACACTAGGAGGATTCTAATGTTGGCTACCATTAGAAAACACGTAAAACAAAGAAGAGTTAATTAATATATGTATGCACACTTTCCAAGAATTATGATTCATCCGATTTTACCTTGTTAGTTCTTCATAGTTCCCACAACCCTGGTTGTGGATTTAGCTACTCATGATTTTTCTAGATACAAGACTTATGAATTGGAATAACATAATAGAGCACTTACACACAATAAAGAAAATCCAAACTTGAAAAAGAATCACAAGATTAAAGATCAAATCAAAATACAAGTGTTTCTCAAAATTGTCCAATGTTACCTCTACTCAATCTCATTATTTTTCTCCCTAATTGTCGAGTTCTCTGTGTACTATATGAAAAAACAACCTAAAAAACCTATTTCTAATATTTAAAATATAAGTCCTAAATAAAATAGGATAGCTGCGTTAGCACACTTCACGAACAGGTTTACGGGTCGTATTGCATTCCATGGCTATAGTCCGGGTCTCGAAAAGTGTTGTTGAAAGCTGGACTTCAGATCTACAATACCCTTTATGACTCATAAATAATTTACGACATGTAGCGACGTTTCATTTGATGAATCTTCAGAAAGTCTCTTATCTCTAGTCTAAGAGCACGAACCATGTTCTACGACTCATAAACCAATCCACGACCCATCTGCGTATTCGTAGAACAACTTTAGAAAATCAGCTCCTTATTGGAATTGTCCATGAAACCCACTTCACTGCCCGTAAGGGGTCTCGTACTGCATCAAAATCAACAATTGCTGTACTTTCTTCCCAAAATCATGGAATCTTGCAAATAATACACAAAAACACATAAAGCTAACTAACATCGCCTTGAGAACACAAAATATTTCAAGTTTTAACTATCAAAAGTATTGTATTTTGTCAGCACATCAAATGCAACCCTATTCAGAAAATGTCTCATAATTACCTTACGGGAACACCAGCCAATTTGGTACATAAATTTTATTAACCCTACAGGGAGACCACCCATTTCAGTATATGATTCACATGTACCGTACGGGAACACCACGTATTTTGGTCAATCATGCAACTTAAGCTATATGGATCCATTAGCTAATTCACAAACCAATGGTGGCAACATAGTTATTGGACAATGACTATCTTCTAAGGTCCGCTCGATGCTGGGTCATAATCCCAAGGAATACTCAAATTATTCTTATTATGATAATATGCAAAGCATTTTAATATCCTTATAATTCATAAGTAGCTCATCAAAACCAAAGCTTCATCATATCAAAGATAGGGCATCATAACCTTTCATAGCTTTCACAACATTCTCATGATTCATAGCCTACGTAATAGCCCTTCACAAATCGTATTGTTCTTAAATCACATATCCTACCATAAGGCCTTTGTCAACATGAGAAACTTGGTTCATAATTTAGTAAAACATGGGTATGCATACATGCTCAAAACCTGCAAAAACAACACCTTTGGACATGAGGAGAATAGCATAATCCTTTTTTCAAATCATGCAAAATAACGCGCCATATAATAGTAAAGCATAGTTTAGGGCATCATTAAACTCTCATCTTAAATCACATACTTCCATGACTTAACATTTAATAATTTTATACAAAGACCAAATAACATTATACTTATCATACTATCATCATATATTTCTTCAGAATTATGCCAAGCCAAAAGTTCATGAAGTCTTCATAAATTCCGATAACTTGGAAAACAAAGACTTGGAGGAGAAATGATTGAGCTTGTGAGAGAAAGGTTCCCACAATCAAAACCCACATACCTTAGTAATAAGAGCTGAAAAAACCTTGAAAATGATGAGAAATTTGGAACCCTAGCTTGCACCTTCTTGTTTGAAGCCTTGAGGATCTTGAGAGTGTTTTAGAACTTAGAAGATTTTGGAATGAGGAGGAATGAGAGGAATTAGGATTTAAAGGCTGATAAGGGGCCTTTCGAAGGTTAAAATGACATAGTATAGGCATAAAATGCTATGAAATGACAAAATTACCCCTTTTAAAAATTGACCGAGCAAGTCTACGACACCCCATTTATGGGCCATAGACCATTATACATGCCGTAGATGGGGTGTTATCTGATAGACTCTCAGAGGACCCCTTTTTTGATTATCCCTCTACGACTCAGTCTACGACTTCTTGATGGTTTTACAGATTTTCTGATAAGTCATAGATCAAACTCCTGAAAGATCTCAATTTTTCATCAAGTTTGCCCAGGTTCTACGACCCCATATTCGGGTCGTACTTCATCTTACGAGCTGTAAACCCCTTTATAAAAACTGATTGTTCAAATTTTCCAAAACTTACTTTCTAGCACCTTTCATACTCTCCATAGGTGGGGCCTTACATTGTTGAATTGATGTGGGTTCCTTTCCTAATGATCCAAATTGATTTTAATTGTACGTTTCCTCTATGATTGTCATTAAATTGAATGGTTTTAACTCAATTGTTCATGAATCCACACTTAGCCCTAGTCTCCTATGATGCAGCTAGGTTTTCATGGATACAATTTTAAGTATGAAAAAACATATTTTAATGGCAATGATGATGATGTTATAATAATGATGACGATGTTATGATGATAATGATGCTATGACAAAGAGGGAGATTAAGACCTTGATGATGATTATGATGTTAAGGTGGGGAGTTCACCCACACTATAAGAAAAACTAAAAGATGGACTATTCCTATGATATGAGATGTTTTCATTAAAAACTGATAACTATTTTACAAGCTATGAAAGTATAATTTTGATAAAATATGAATTATGTTTAAAATCTATGTATATGCATGATTTATGTATTCCATAGGATATGACTTAGCAATGATAGGGCTTTGGAAGATTCCACATGTCATGACCCAAACGTAGGGCCTAGATGTGACAAGGCAAATGGGGAACCCGAAGGAACCCCAAACAAGCCTCTTAACTTATCATTACACATTATTAATCGCGGAAGCATATAAAAACACTAAAGAGCAAGAATAGGGGCAAAGCGACTAAGGGAAAAGCTTGCACATTATCATAGTCAAAAGAAAAGATTCAAACTCTTATCATAGATACATAACATGTCTAACAACCACCTCTACTACATAGATAAGAGCGGGGGTCAAGACAAAGCAACCGGACTCACCCTCATAGTCAAGTTAGACAATAAAGAAGAATATATAGAAACATAGACTAAGGTCCCCAAAGTTGAGGACTCACTAAGTCGCTTGAATAGCACCGAACTAGCCACGTGGAGTAGGATGATGATAAACTTGGGCACCGGTTCCTACATGGTTACATCACGTAGGCATAGAGTATGTGCTAGTATGTTTCAATGTACTAAGTATGTGGAATGCAATGCAACAAGAGATAGATATCATAGGAAAAATGCATAAACACAGACAACGGATAACATACTATCAATATGACATGTATGAATGATGCTTGAAGTAAAACATGTTAGTGAATCATATGCTTATATAGAATTAGAGCATGCATAGGCATAGACCATCATCATGGACCAAGTGAGCTACTTCCCAACTCTAAGGCACACCATTTCATGACCAGTGATTCAGGCTTGATACCCCCCCTCCACCCTCAACAAAGAAACCGAGGCTTGGCACCCCCTCATCAAGGTGATTGAGACTTGGCACCCTCTCAACAAGGTGATTGAGACTTGGCACCCTCTCATCAAGGTGATGAGACTTGGCACCCTATCAACAAGGTGATTGAGACTTGGCATCCTCTCAACAAAGTGATAGAGGCTCGGCATCCCCTCAATAAGTTTATTGACTTGCAACATCATAGATACTTTTCATGAATTCAGCACATATATAGCATACTTTCATCATCACAAGGTCATCATATACTTACATTTCCTCTCAACATTATACATCATATGCATACCATTGATTCATCATCATGCCATCATCATTTCATCATAATATAATCATCTTAAAACTATTCAACTCATAAAACATGCATTGTACCATCAATTCCTCAAGAAACCATAGTCGGACATTTTATCAAACACTTGGCGGGTGTGTAGTGCTAGTATAAAACCATGCAATTCAAGAGTGAAATCATCCAAGAAAATCCATTGTAAAACCATCAATCAACACCTTGCAACACCCCCAAGCAATATACATCAAAACCCCTTGTCAAATCTTACATAGCTTCTTTTTACTCATACATAGCTTTCAACATAGGTCTTACATCATTAAAATCATACTTTCATAGCTTTCAAATAATCATCAGTCTTTCATGGAACATCATGGCATAAGAATTGTTCATCTACTTTGCTTTCATTATAGTGTGGGTACACATTCCTACCTTAATATTAATATCATAAATATTGGGGTTCTTATAACCCTCTTTATCATAGCATCATCATAGCTTTCATAACATCATCATCGTCATAATATCATCATCATCATCATTTAAAATATGCTTTTCATACTTAAGTTCATAATCATAAAATTTCATAACTTTATCATAAAAGACTAGGCTAAGTGTGGAATTATGCACATTTGAGTCAAAATGATGAAATTCAGTAGAATTCATAAAGAAAACGTGCAATTGAAGTCAAATTGGATCACCAATAAAGGAACCCACATCAAATGATTAAGCCCTTATCATGTATACTTTGAAATCACTTACTTTTTTCTTACAAGTCATATTTATCATGTCATTCATCATATTTATGCATAATTAGTCATAATCACCATATAGAAATCATAATCCATGCCTTAGAAATCTTAGGTCAAAAGCCCATAAGAATTCATCATGAAGTTTGATAAAAAAGAGGTTTTGGAATGGGCTTCATAGATGAAACTAATCCATGAACGAAGCCCTACAAACCTCAAGTAGAGTCCTTAGAATTGAAGAAGAAAATAAAGAAAAGTCTTTATCAAATCTTCAAGCTTTAACTTCAATGAAACTCTTGGCTTAGATAGAGAAATATTGAGAACACTTGAGAAAGTGTTTGGGGATTAAAAGCTTTGAATGATTTAGGAATAAAATTTTATAGAGGCTAGGTTCGTTAAGTTAGTTAAGGTAGCAAAAATAACATAGTTTAAGGCTTAGATGAATTGCAAATGTCAAAAATACCCTTAATTAAAGACTGTCGAAGTCGTCTAGAAAACGCCTCCTACACGTTGTGGATGCACCTACAGTCTGTACCTTACAACTGGAACTAGGTGCCATAAAATTTAACTACTAGAATTGTAGCTTCTAAGTCATAAACTGATAGTATGACTCATAGTCCCACTTACAGGCCATAAGTCCTTTCGTAAGTTGTTCCACACATAGACAAATTTGGATTCCTCAAGTACTCTACCTACGAGACCTATTAATGAGACATGGTTCCTTAAAAGATCCATTTGGTATCATGTAATTTAACTTCCAGAAATTTTAAAATTTTCCATTTTGACTAAGCACTTTTCACTAATGCACCTAAGACTCATGGTTACTTTTATGGGTCGTCAACAGGCTCGTTGGGTCAAACTATCAACAAAATCATGGAATTATAGTTTCCCAATCCTATAAACATGAGGTGTGTATAGTGGTGTCTGGTGAAGGGATTAAGGTAATCCCTAAGAAGATTGAAATAGTGGGGAATTGGCCTAGGCCTTTGACTCCGATAGATATTATCAGCTTTTTGGGCTTAGCGGGATACTACCAAAGATTTATTAAGGGATTTTCTTCAATTGCCTCCCCTTTGACAAAGTTAAAACAAAATAAGGTAAAGTTCCAATGGATCGGCGTAGGTGAGAAGAGTTTTCAAACCTTAAAATATAATCTTACCTCTGCTCTTATTTTGACTTGAATAGAAGGGTTAGATGGGTTTGTTATAACTTCTAATGCCTTAAGAATCATCTTGGGTTGTGTATTTAATGAAAGGTACCAAGGTTATCACCTATGCTTCTAGGCAACTAAAAATGCATGAGCATAACTATCCTACTCATGACCATGAACTAGTGGCCGTGGTATTTGCTTTAAAGATATGGCGCCATTATTTGTATGTGGTTCATGTAGATTTATTCACTGGTCACAATAGTCATCAATATGTGTTCAGCCAAAGTGATATCAATTTGAGGCGAAGTATGTGGTTAGAACTCCTCAAAGATTACAAAATAAGTGTGCATTATCATCTGGGAAAAGCTAATGTTGTGGTGAAACTGTAGCTTACATTTACAAGGGGGAGAAAGAGTTAGAAGACAAAGTTCATCGATAGGATAGGTTGGATGAGGCCAAAGATGGAGGTATTGTGGTCTTAGATGGTTCTAAATCTTCCTTGGTTGAAGAGGTCAAA
>JAPFFP010057460.1:0-28075 GCA_026153255.1 Solanum medicagineum | reverse complement strand
AGAATCCTACACGGCATTAGAAATAGAGTAGGGTATGAACAGCCAGAAGATTCGTCAATCATAGCAAACTGAGCACTAACTGAGCACTGAACCAAGCATCCAGAAATACGAAAACAAACAAGGAAAGCACACTCGATCAGAATCAAGGAAGAACGACTTGTCTAAAAGATGGAAACAAGTTAGCCGCTTACCACAAGGAAAAAGAGGACACTCAATCAAGTACGACAAATGTGAAAACCTTAAGAGCAAACTGCTGAAAACCTTAATGTGAAAACCTTAAGAGCGACGACATTTATTCGCATTGAAACAGACAAAACTGACAATCCACATATGTATAGATTTATCCTGAAATGGATAATAATTAAAGCAATAGAACCACATTTGCACATACTGAAATATCTTTGCGTAGATACTATTTAAGTCAAAGTGACAGATGAACACAAACAAGAATATGAGAAGACTGAGAAGTTACCAGTGCCATCGACACTGCTTTCCTCGTTAAATATATCTACAACGCGGACTCCTTTCCTTAGCTGATATGGTTATCAAATTGGTCATTCTGGTAACTGTAAAACTCAAAACTGGAAAAAAAATAGCATCATAAGGAAACAAAGCACCATTCATCAATAAGCTATACCTTTGCCTTGATTGATTCAATACGATGCAACAAATCTTTTGCACTACTTTTTCTGAGCCACGCAAAATGCAAATTCCAAGATTCAAGATCTTTTTGACGTCAGCATGAGAAGCAACAGATGTGTAGATATCTAAAAGCTTCGAAGCATGTGAAACCAAATCTGTCCTTGAATCACAGTATCGACAGCAATACTCTGCATCCAAACCGATGCTTCCTCTGACTGTTCCAGCCATGTAAGATCGTAGAGCCCAGTCTAGATGAGAAACATGTCCACATATGTAGCTATCAGCTACTGTTGCTTCACACCGGGTGTAACTGTACCCATCATAGTCCAAACTGATGGGTTTATAACAGAGGATACAGCAACAGTCTCGGCAAAAAGCAGGCTTGCTGAAGCAGATATCATCAAACATGGTCTCTGGAATTTGTGCTGTTGAACTGCTACAGGTTTTGTTACCAGCCTTACAAGCAATGACTCCGAAAGGAGAATCAGGCCGTAATGGCTCCATTTTCATCCCTGAAGATGTAGCCTTCTCTTTCATACCTGAGTCAAAATCTAAATAAAAAGATAACAGAACTGGCATCAGGTCGGTAAATTAATCCATTAAGCACTATAAAGAGACACAAGAGCCTGTTTTTTGTTAATAGATGCAAACAACCAAATAAATATCTACATGCTATATACTGAAGAGCTTTGTCAAAGCTAAACCTTTTGAGCTGGATGACTGTTTTGAAGGAATAATCCAACTGAATGAGGCAAAGAATTGGTTGATATCCATACTAGGATACTCAGACTGGAGATATTGCTTGACCGATCTCTTACTTCGGAAAACATTCATCTTTCCATCTTTCTGAACTTGAAGACGCTTCGGAAGATATAGATATCTATCTTTAAAGGTGCCTGAACTTGTAACTCTTTTCCCGGCACACCAGCCCCACTTATCGCCAGCATTTGGCCAATCTACAAGAGCATATGGTAAACCTTCGCCATACTCATGTTCAGAAATTGGATAAAGTTTAAGTCCAGTTTCATTGGTCCTCGATGCACTCCCATTACATGCAAAAAGTGACTGAATCTCCCCAACCTCCTCCTTGGCTGACATATCTAACTCTGTTTACACCAATGAAACCATAGAAAAATAAAGAAGAAACGTCAAAAGTCCACATCAGAAAGCAAACCATTTTCTCTATAAAATAACTATTGGAGAAAAAACAGCTTAAGGAGAAAAGCCAAATGTTGGGCATACTTGCCAGGAAAACAAGACAGATAATTTTCAACCTAACGAAACGATGCTTCAGATGTAGATAAATGTAAAACCTTTCAGCATTAGCTACCACAAAAACTTCCTCCTAACGATAAAAGAAAAATAAAAAAGAAGCATCCAATCGGACCACCAGAATGTTTGTGTACAATGTAGCATGTTAACATAAACATCCAAAGCTCCAAGCCACCTTTGGCCTGACATTATTACTTTTGGCATTAGATATATTGTGGCCTTGACAGGTTTTTGTTTTAATAGATCCTATGACTCACCAGTCATAAGACGGTCTCAAATCCTTTCAGTAGGTAAAATTTTAGGTTCTATGAAGATAAATCTAAGCAATGAACAATTGAGATAAATTAGGAACTTGCCCCTCAGACAGGAATTCCCAAACACAAACATTCTCAAACTCTCATACATATATTTAGCATATACTAGAAATCAAATTCGTGGAAGAAGAAAAAAAAGTAACCTGATATTAGCATTTGAGACTCTGTCAAAAAGTATACAACACATTTTTTGTATCCTGCGATTAATGCTATGTTTTGAACTTTACTTCACCCCTTAAAAGAAATTAAAACAATCAGCTTACCTATATATTTTATTAAACTTACTACTTACAGGAGACAGTTCCATCTTAAATAGATAGTTAGCAATAATCATTATATTAAGTGGCAGAACTAGGTATTGGCAATGGTATTAAATAAATTCCCTTCGTTGAAAATTATATTGTGCAATTAAGGCAAAACTAATTGTTGTGTAAATTGTCGAATCCCCGTAACATAAGAGAACATACTAATGAAGTGACAAATGGGGTTTGAAATTATTTTTTTAGATCGTTCATTCAACTTAGGTGTGCATTCTAGTATTTATCTAAACACTTCTTTTATGAATCTCCTTCGGCAACTGCTATAATTGGATCTAAGAATCCTTTTGTTTAAACTATTTGTAAACTCCAGAGTAACTGTTTATAAATAACAATAGGTACTAGTTACATTATGCTTCCATGTGACATGTTTTTACAAAAATAGTGAACATTTAGACCTGTGACGCACCTTAACAAGCAATAAATAGCTAGCACATTGGGTGCTGAGCACCGGGGCTCCCATGGATCTCACACCCCAAAAGCTAGTTAGTAAGATGGACCAAAATAGCATATAATAAACATAGAGTAAAAGACAATAAAAATGTTTATGACATGAATATGATGTTAAGAAATGAACCTTGAAACTAACGGTCTTTGCTAAACATAAATGATCATATGTACCTTTAAGCAAAAATGATTATCATATATAGTGAGGACATAAATATTAATTCTCAAGGGTGAATTCGGGAATGTACCTGGGAAGATTAAGGACTTGAATAAACTCTCTCTCCTACTATTCCTATATGAAAACGAATAATTAATAGGAAAAAGGGAAATCAAAACCATAATCACTACAAGAATAGGTGGCAGTAATCACTATAGAAGTGGTAGAACTAGGTATTGGCAATGGTATCAATTAAATCCCCTTTGCTGAAAAATTGTATTGCGCAATTTAGGAAAAACTAATCTTCCTAGCTATGATTAAATTGTTGAATCCCCGTCACATAAGGAAAGATACTAGTGGAGTGACAAATGGGGTTCAAATTTTGTTTCGATCATATATTAATATCCTAGGTATGCATTCTAGTATTTATCTAAACATTTCTCTCCTGTTCTCCTTTGGCAACGGCTACAATTGGTCTAAATTTTTTTTTAAAATCATGTATTAACTCCAGATTAACTGTTTACAAATAACAATCGACCCTTGTTATAATTTGTATCCATTCTACATTTTTTTTACAAATAAAATGATTATTTGGGCCTAAACTCAACTCAAAGCTATCAATTGATGGCTCGTATCCAACAGCTAGTTCTTAAGATTGAAAAAATATAGCATAGAATCAACATAAAGTGAAAAGACACTACAAGTATTTCTGACATGGATATATGTTAAGAAAATGAGGGTTGGACCTAATGGTATTGCAAAACATAAATGAGCATATACTTTTAAGCATAAACGATTATCAAATATAGTGAGGACATGAACATTAATTCTCAGGGGTGAATTTAAGGTGTACCTGGGTAGATGAAGGGGTTGAATAAACTCAGTCTCCTACTAATCCTAGTTGAAGATGAATAATTAAAAGGAAAAAGGGAAATCAAAACTCT
Source organism: Solanum medicagineum (assembly GCA_026153255.1). Taxonomy (NCBI): domain Eukaryota; kingdom Viridiplantae; phylum Streptophyta; class Magnoliopsida; order Solanales; family Solanaceae; genus Solanum; species Solanum medicagineum. The sequence continues at coordinate 23,982 of JAPFFP010057460.1, read as the reverse complement.
AAAGCCACCTGAAATGCAAAGATTGTAATAAGGACTTATTTGTTAGTACTTAAGTTATTTTATACTCCCTCACCGCATGTCTGAGTTGGCACATACCTTAACAAGCAATAAATAAAAAAGGAGCATATCCATGCTTGATGAATGCTCAAGATACACCCCTTTTCAAAGTAAAAGCAATCGTCAAAGTAATAAACTTAACCAAGGTTAGGGTCGAATCCCACAGGGAATACGGGACTTTTGCAACTTCGTTCACCAATAATCAATTCAAACATCAACTACTTGATTTCTCTAAAAAGGGGGGTTTGCAATGATTGGTAGAAAATTAAACTAAACTAATAAAAAGGAGAGACAATCAAATTGAAGAGCAACTTGGGCAAGTGTGTTACTCATAAGTCACTAACTTAATCTCCCCGGATATCACAACTCTCAACTAGGACATTGCATGCAAGACGACAATTTAGGTTCTTCGAGCCCTCTTTTAAAGGTGAAGGTCGAATTTCACTCTAGGACTTGGCCAGTCTCCATAGCGTGCCAAACTAACCATTACCCATTGTCTCAGTCAACCTCTTCTTGGCCGGGTTCGGTTGATTAGACGAGAACACATCATCGAATCCTGTTAACCATTCCCTTTTCTATTCATCACTACCTGGATTGGGATCATGGAACTAGGAGGGATCTAATGTTGGCCACCACTAGAAACATGCAAAATAAAGAGAAAAGGCAAATACATGCAAATGCTCAAATCAAGAATTGCAAATAATCTAGGTTTTTTAAGTTAGATTCTCATGGTTCCCACAACCCCAAGTTGTGGGTTTAGCTACTCATAGATTGGGCAAATGAATAAACAATGAATATAGAAGACATAGTTAAGCACTTACCTAAAGAGATTGAAGAACAATAAAACTCACTTTGTATTTAGAATCACAAGCTTGAAAGATGAAATGTATCCAAAATTTAGTCTCCAAAGATAAACCCTAAGAGAATACTCTAAAATTCCATGCTCTCCAATATGTGTACAACTCTTTTTTTAAAAACCCTATACTATATAGTGTATTTACAAACAATTCCCTAAATTAATTGGAAAAACTAGTCAGTGCCTAATAAGAGTTACAGTTATGACTCGTAACTCTTGTCACGAGCTGTAATCGGGCTTTCGTGGTCAGCCTCTTCATTCTTGGACTGCACTAATACAGAACACCGTTATGAGTCATAGACTCCTCTATGACTCATATTAACCTCTCGTAGTCTTCACTGTCTTTCTTGGTCCAAGTTCAATCAACACTGGAATTCACTACGGGGCATCCCTTTACAACTCGTAGAGGGTACTACGGGTCGTAAGTGGGTCTTGTGTGGTTGACTTTCAAGTTATCAGATCTTGCACTTTAAGCACTAGAAATCCTTGCAGGACCACCTCTACGACTTGTAGACTGAGCTACGACTTGTAAAGGATCTCATATGTCCTAAAACATCAGCAAAACGTGCAACTTAACCCAAAATGGTGCCAACCTGCTTTATCTGCAAAAACAAACACAAAAACACATAAAAACCATAAAAGTCGCATTGAGAACACACAAAATCTTAAGTTTTAGGCATCAAATGTGTTGTATCTTGACAGCACATCAACACCCTTAACTTAGCATTGTTGCTTGTCCTCAAGCAACGACTCAATCTATATAGATAATAAAGTAACACATAGCAATCAACCCAATGGCATATACCACAGTCAAATCAAACTCAGGTATCTATATCAGCTATTTCAAAATAAGATCATGCATCTATTTAGTGAATCAAATCATATTGATGCATTTGACAACACAACTATGACAAGCAAAGGCATATCAACAATCCATAATCACTGAACAAGTAAAATGTTGACAATGCAATACAAATGCCCTCACAAGAAAGAAGTCCCTTTTTAAACACTCAATGAAGGTTTCAGAATTTAACCATGGGACTGTGCAAGTATACTCACTCTCACAAATGACATTCATGCATGATGACCAATACCATAGGCTTGCCTGTGTTCTCATGACCCGGACTTTTGACTAACTGGGTTAGGATTACTTTGAGACTTTATAAGCTTGTAGCATAGGCTCATGGGGCTTTGGTGTGACATTTTGGACAATTAGTGACTAAAGTCCAACCTTGAACCATGCTTCTTGACACTTTCACCTTGACACTCAATTATTTCCCCCTTATTCTCCCTTTCTTCTTCATATTTAAGCGTTTTCGATTATTTTTTCCTCATTTTCAGCTTTTGCCTCATTTTTGCACATCATTTTACTTGTTCAACTCCATCTAAGGCATCTGTTGTTTTCTTTTTCTTTCACCCGGTACATGATTTTCCTCTTTTTCTTTCTATTCCCAACTCACCACCTCATTTTTACTATTTTACCCCTATACTGGCCACTCATAACTTAGGCTTTTAGCCTATATCGAAGTGCATAATATCTATTCTCCAAACTAGGGCCAACTTTGGTAGCCAGCCTCAACTTAGGATTTTTGCCTAAATCAAGGTTTTCAATGCTCAAGGATAGACCAGGGCCAATCTTAAGGTATTTCACTAAACAAAGCTGGGCTAATCAGGTGTTAAGAAAGAAATGATATATGTAAGGCTCAAATATTTGGAACAAGGGATGAATTTCTCATTTGGTAGGTTATTTTAGGTCAAAGTGGACTAATTTCAAAGAGCAAGAGCCTAAGATCCCTTCCTAATCCATATAATCTCCAGTCCAACTTAGAGTAACAGGGCAAGTTCTGAATTAGCACAACATGCATGAACATAACAAAATCAGCTCACACATACATGGCATTGCATTTATAGCCAACAAAAACTCATAGATCATGCTTCATGTATCAAATTGCCCTTACTTAATCAGAACAAAATTGCCAAATCATTCAAAAATGCATGGTTGAAAAATAACAACTACTCAAAAATTTTGATGGGTACTAATTTTCATAATATCTCATAAAACATCAAAAACAAGGTACATGCCATAAGTTCAACTACTATATACTACAAATTAATATCATCTAAGACATCCTAAACATGTTGGTTCAACAAAAACTAAATATCCACGAGGAAAAAGAACATAGGCAAGAAAATTTTCAGATCAAAATTTGGGGTAGTTATGGACTAAAAGCTACTCAGATTTCACCCTAGTCCATAGCTACCACACCCCATCGAAAAATTTGTACGTTGTCCTCGATGTACAAAATCAAAATCAAAATAAATACAAGGGGTCAAAAATAAACATATCTTGGTTCCTAAGCACTAGTCTCGGGTTGTTTATGATCATCTCCCTCCTGCATGGTAGTCTGCGCAGCAGGTGCACAGGATAAGCCAATAACCCTCAATCTATCGTACTCCTGGGCTTGTCTCCGCTCTTCTTCTTCACTCGACATCCTCAAGACTCGCCCGAGTTTATCCTACGCCTCTTCCTCATCAATCTTAAAGGTCTTCTGACGCACATACCTCTCCTTAGTGTCATTATCCTCAATAAACAGTCACTTCCTATGGGAAGGATGTGTGTAATACTCCGAAGCAAAAAGATCAAATAGCAACTCCAAACATGTATCCATGGGAGCTATGACTGGAGCAGCTAATGAAGAAGTCAACTTAGCCTTAAGCTTTGATATCTCCTTATGAATGGCTGACAAGTCTGATGGTCGAGCCTCGGCTAATCTCTTCTGTACTTGATCCTCAAAAGCATAAATGCAGGCATCAACCATATAAATACACTCCTCAACTGTAGAGATGGTGAATCCCTTGCATCAAGCCTCTAAGTCTACAACCTTTTGTCCGACCCATGCCTTAAGTTATTGCATGAGCCAAGATAACTAAGCCTCATTCCATGATAATAACCTCTATTCCATGGCCTGAAAAGAAATAGCGGACATGTGAACCATGTCCATTGTGGAAACCTGTGATATAGAAGCTTCTAGTGTAGGAGCAGCTAAAGTGAGACCCCTCTCAATATCGATTGCCTCCAGCTGCTGGGGTCTCTCCTCAGTAGTCGCAGCTGGAGTAGCAGTTGGGGCAGCCGTCGAACCCTTAACCTGTGGCTCTGGGATAAACATCTCGGGCATGGGAGGATGTTGTGCCCTCTGAAGTGCCACGGGGTTCTCATCAGCCTTTATTAGTCTAGGATCTAGAGGTTGGAGGGCCTCCACCATCTGTGCCTGATGATGTAATATCTACACCTGGGACTTGATGCAAAATTTGTAGATTAAAATTGGGAATGACATACAAGTGGCCCTTTTGAGCACTGACTCATGAATCTGCTCCTCCATGAGTCGGGCCCAGTCAATATCATAGCCAGCAAGAATGTTGGCCACCAAAATCGCTCGCTCCAATGTAAGTGCATTATCTATTAGCATGGGCAAGATGCGAGATCTGACAGTTGCCCACCAAAGTTTGTCGGGGAAGGAGAGGGAAGACTTCACAATGGGTTCAGAATGTGTAGTGGCCCAGGCAGGATCTGGACCATGCTCAACAATATTGTCCGGCAACCCATCTCAACAAGTCTATCCTTTGTGCAATCAATATTGTCCTCATCTACTATAATCTATGATCAAAATCAAGTGTCGACTCTGGAGCTCGGTACTCAGGACCAAAAAGCACTTGGCGGATCGTCTCCTCCGAAATATTGACCCGTCGTCCTCTTAGTAGAAACTCTCTCAATCTCGGCTACTTGAGATGTTTCTTCCCTTTGGGAAGATCATGGAGAATGGTGGTTGTATAAGTTGCATAAAACTCCTGACCAAGTTGGGGCATAGTGTTCGAGCTTATCAGTCAACCACCTGAGCCCATGTCGTGTCATTGTTTCCTTAAGTCTTGGAACATGGCTCAATCCAGTAGCTATCAATCGGGGTCCCTCAAAAATCGATCATGTAGTCTTGCCTTGCCCCTTTCGCTGTAAACCCTCATCAAATATGGCCTTCATTCCCTCGACAACCCACCAGTGAGTGTTAGGATTCGATGCTGAAGAAGATGATGGGGTGACTGAGGACTCGGCATCACCTCTGACCTGAGAGCCCTTCTCTAAACTAGACTCCATACTTGCAGGACTCATCTGTGGTGTACCCTGCCAAGACTCATCACTACTGCCATGAGACTCATCACTACTGCCCTTCTCCTTAGACTGGGAGGTACTCCAATCTCGAACCTGAGTTTGAGCAGCTCTTGCAGCAGCCCTAGCTTGAGGCACTATATCCCTTGGGTCAAGATGAACATTAAGAGCCTCAATTGACCTATTCAACTGGGTTTGATTGTGAAATGACCCCAAAAAAAGTGCCCAAAAATGTGCCTAAAAGATGCTCATATTTGTAATTTTCATATATCTCAAAATCTGTGTATGATATCAAAAATCCAACTTCATATTCTTATTCAGGGGAAAAATTGAGTGGGAAATGGGTATAACCCGAATTTTAGAAGACTCGCAGTGAAAAATAAATTTCGCCAAAAATTGAATTCGAGAACCTGTTCGCGTTGGCTCCACGACGTAGACTCATCGCGGAGCAGTGTATTTTGTTACCAGTTTTCAGTTTCAACCTAAGGCTTTGGGGTCTTGGGCCTAAGCCCTCCTATGCGTAAAAACACTTATACTTAGTCATTTTTCAATCCCATATCATACAAGACATTCCCCAAAACCCTCTTTAACACTTAGACAAATAATTCACCCAAAATTCAAGTGTCCCAATCTCATTCCAGATCTAAGGATTTCAAGATTCAAATTCTCAATCAAATCTTCATCAAGGGATTCTCCAAAGATGAGGTATGGGGGTTTCAACCATTGGGTCCTTTCACCCATGGTTCCCAACCTTCTTTTTTACATAAATTGCATGTTTCTAAATTTATTTACTTATGGGTCTTATTTATTATAAATTTGGTTATATACTATGTTGGGGTTTCATAAAATTGTGACTGTTTAAGCATGCTTTGAGCTATGAATCTATGATTCATTATGTGGTTTGATGAGGGGTTTTGATGTATTTTGCAAGATGGTATTACCAAGTGTCGGTCAGTTGATTTACTTCAAGTTTTCTTTCATGATTTCACTCTTGAATTGCATGGTTTTATACTAGCACTATACACCCACTAAGTGTTTGATAAAATGTCCAGTTAAGGGTTCTTGAGTTATTGAAGTCTAATGTATGGTATATGAGTTAATGACTTTATGATGATGAAAGTAATTTATATATGTATTGATTTCATGAATAGTACCTATAGTGTTTCAAACTGACCATGCCTCGTTCGGGGGGTGGTAGGCCTGAACAACCATGCTGGGGGGATTATAACTCAATCGACTCGCTCGGGGGGTGGTAGGCCTGTGCAACCATGTTAGGGGGTCTATACGTCAGTTGCCTCGCGTGGGGGGTGGTAGGCCTGTGCAACTATGTTGGGAGTTTGTACCTCAATCACCTCGCTCGGGAGGTGGTAGGCTCGTGCAACCATGTTGGGGGTTTGTACCTCAATCGCCTCGCCAATGGGGTGGTAGGCCTTGGTCTCTATATGATGGTCTCTTCCTACATATGTAATATGTTCTATATAAGCATGTTTTACTTCAAGCATCATTCATGCATGCCATATTATTACTATGCTCATCCATTGCCTATATTTACGCATTTTGCTAATGTTGCCAATCTCTTGTTGCATTGCATCCTACATACATAGTACATGCAAACGTACTAATGCATACTCTATGCCTACATGATGCTACTATGTAGTAACCGAAGCTCCACTTGATCATCTTCCTCCTCCACGTGGCTAGTACTATCTTTGAAGCAAGTTTAGTGAGTCCTCAACTCCGAGGATGATATCTTTTGATCTTATGTTATGCAAAGACTCTCTTTCTTTTATTATATGCTTTTGACTATGAGGGTGAGCTAGAAATTTATCTTGGTACACGCTCAATTCTATGTTTAGAGGTGTTGTTGGACAAGTTATATAATGATGCTTTGAGCTTTGACTCTCTTGTCTCTTGTATGTTTTAAGACATGAAAGACTCCCTTACTCCCTTTATCCTTATTTTATGTTCTCTTGTTGATGTTTATTTGCTTCCGCGACCAAGGATGTGTAATGATATGCTAAGAGACTTGTTGGGGTCCCTTTCGATTCCTCATTCATCGTGTCACATCTAGGACCTAGGTTTGGGTCGTGAAAAGGATGGTATCAGAGCACTAGGTTTTTAATGGTCCTCGGCATCGAACACACGTGTCGATTAGAGTCTTATTCATAGTTGTGAAGTGCACCACAACTATGAGTAAGAGGCTATGAGACATTTTAGGAAATGATTCCCTTCTTCTTACTCTATGTCGTGTTTAGAAGTTAAGGTAAGGTTTTCCCCTAAGGAATGTTCTTTGCTATGGTATATCATGCCTATCCCAAGAGAAAGAAGAGTCCGCACTTTCGAAGAACAACCGGCTCATGAAGAGTTCTGGAATGCTATTGCTATGCTAGCTCAAGCCATTACCAATCAAATCAACCAAGGGGCCGAAGCCCCTCATGCTCTTACTCAGGCATCTACGGTAAGGGACTTCATGAGGATGATGCCACCGGACTTCCACGTGTCTAAAGTGAATGAGGACCCTCAAGAACTTGTTGATGAAGTGTACCAAGTGTTGTCTATCATCGGTGTTAGATCATAGGAGAAGGCGTAGTTGGCGGCTTACCAAATCAAGGGGTGGCGCAAATATGGTTTACTCAATGGAAGAGGAGAAGGGGAACAACAATGTGATTTGTTAGGAGGAGTTTAAGGCGGCTTTCCTTAATCGGTTTTTCCCTCTTGAGCTTAGGGAGGCAAAAATGATGGAGTTCATGAGTTTGAAACAATGATCTATGAGTGTGGGGGAGTATGACCTCAAGTTCAATCAACTCTCCAAATATGCTCCACAATTGGTTGCTAACCTGAGGTCTAGGATGAACAAATTTGTGATGGGGGTATCCAATTTGGTTATTGAGGAGTGTCGTGTAGCTATGTTGATAAGTGACCTGGATTTGTCCTTCCTAATGACATATGCTAAACAATTAGAGGAGAAAAGTTGAGGAAGAGAAGAGGTAATGAGGCTAAGAGGGCCCGTTTTGATGGTGAGTTCCAAAGTCTCAAAGACAGGCCAATTTCATTAAGGCCAAGGGTCTTCTTATGCTCCCAATAGAAGGTTTGTCGATGACAACCCAAGGGTCCAAGGTGATGGTGGTGTGGTGCTTAATGTTATGTGTCCAAAATGTGGTAACGGTCATAGTGGCCCATGCCTGAGGGACACTAATGCTTGCTATAGTTGTGGGGAAGTGGGGAATAAGGCGGTGGATTGCCCTCGTAACTGGAACAAGGGTAAAGTTGTTCATCCACAAGGTGCTAATGCGGTTCCTGAGGGAGAGGTGGCCAACAAGGTGGTGCCCCAAGATGCTCTTCAAGGGAGACAAGGGGTAGATGAGGCCTGATGTCGTCACCGGTATGTCAAAAGTCATTAATTTTGATGTGTATGCATTGATAGAACCGGGTTCCACTCTTTCTTTTGTTACTCCTTTTGTTGCCAAAAAGTTTCATGTTGAACCCGAATTGTTGTGTGAGTCATATGAAGTGTCTACTTCCGTTAGTGCATCTATTGTTGCTAGAAGAGTCTATAAAAATTGTCCCATTTGCATTTTGCATATAATATTACCTTGTGATTTTGTTAAGTTGGATATGGTGGATTTTGATATCATTCTTGGATGGATTGGTTGTATGCATACTATTCGTATATAGATTGTAGAACCCATAGGATCAAATTCCAATTCCCAAATGAACCCGTTCTTGAGTGGGAGAGTCATGATGTGGTGGTCAAGTGTAGATTCATTTCTGGCATTAAAGCCCATAAGTTGATTTCTAAGGGGTTTCTTTATCATCTTGTGAGGGTTAGGGATGTTGAGTCCAAGGTCCTTCCTATAGAGTCGGTTCTGGTGGTTAATGTGTTTCTTGATGTCTACCCTAATGATCTTCCCGGTGTTCCTCCTGAAGGGTAAATAGACTTTGGTATAGACCTCCTTCTCGATAATCAACCCATTTTTTATTCCCCCTTGCCATATGGCCCCAACGGAGTTGAAGGAGTTGAAAGAGTTGAAAGAGCAATTGAAGGATTTGTTAGAGAAGGGTTTTATTTGACCTAGCCAATCACTTTGGGGTGCATTGGTGTTATTTGTGAAGAAGAAGGATGGTCCTCTTAGGGTGTGCATAGACTACTAACAACTTAATAGGGTCACCATAAAGAATAAGTACCCTTTACCAAGGATTGATGATCTTTTTGGCCAACTTCAAGGGGATAGTCACTTCTCTAAGATTGATCTTCGGTCCGAGTATCATCAAGTGAAAGTGAGGGAATAGGACATTTCCAAAATGGCCCTCCGGACTAGGTATGGGTATTATGAGTTTGTGGTTATGTCTTTTGGGTTGACAATGCACCGGCTATCTTCATGGATCTTATTAATAGGGTCTTTAAACCCTACCTTGATTTGGTTTTGGTGGTCTTCATTGATGATATTTTGTTCTATTCCCATAGTGAGGAGGAGTATGTGAGTCTTTTGAGGGTGGTGCTACAAATATTGAGGGAAGAGAAGTTGTATGATAAGTATGAGAAGTGTGAGTTTTGGTTGCAAAAAGTTACCTTTCTAGGCCATGTAGTGTCGGGGGATGGTATTAAGGTGGATCCTAAAAAGATAAAAAGTGATTACAAATTGGCCTAGACCTATGACTCCCTCGGATATTAGAAGCTTCTTGGGCTTAGCAGGTTATTACCGGAGGTTTGTGAATGGGTTCTCTTCTATTGCTTCTCCTATGACTAAGTTGACTCAAAAGAAGGCTAAATTTGTGTTGACCGATGAGTGTGAGAAGAGTTTCAAAACTTTGGAGGATAAGCTTGTCTCCGCTCCTATCTTGTCACTACCGGAAGGGTAGAAGGGTTTGTTGTGTATTGTGGTGCCTCACGAATTGGTTTGGGTTGTGTTTTGATGCAAAATGGTAAGGTAATAGCTTACGCCTCTAGATAACTTAAGGTGCATGGAAAGAATTATCCTACCCATGATCTTGAATTGGCCACTATGGTATTTGCTTTAAAAATTTGGCGTCATTACTTGTATGTAGTTCATGTTGATGTGTTCACTGATCATAAGAGTCTCCAATATCTGTTCACCCAAAAAGATCTTAACTTGAGACAACGAAGGTGGTTAGAGCTCCTTAAGGATTATGATATGAGTGTGCATTATCATCCCGGTAAGGTTAATGTTGTGGCAGATGCTTTGAGTAGGGTGTCTATGGGTAGCCTAGCACATGTTGATGATGGTGGCAAGGAAGTGGCTAGGGAGGTTCATCGGTTGGCTATATTGGGGGTTGGGTTGGAAGAGGTGGACAATGGTAGTGTAGTGGTGGTTGATAGTTCTAAATCTTCATGTTAGAATTGAAGGCCTTGGTGAGAGATAGTAGGGTGGAGGTTTTCTCCCAAAGGGGAGATGGCGCCCTTAGGTACCAAGGTAGATTGCATGTGTCTTGTGTTTATGACTTGAGAAAGAAGATTCTTGATGACGCTCATAATTCTTCCTATTTTATCCGCCCCGGTTCTACCAAGATGTATAGAGATTTGAGGGATGTGTTTTTGTAGGATGGTATGAAGAAAGACAATGCTAAGTTTGTGTCCAGTTGTCATAGTTGCCAATAAGTGAAGGCCGAGCACCAAAGGTCAGGTGGTCTAGCCCAAGATATAGAGATCCCTACTTGGAAGTGGGAGAAAATTAACATGGATTTTATGGTTGGGTTGCCTAAGACTAGAAAGGGTTTTGATTCTATTTGGGTTGTTGTTGATAGAATGACAAAGTCGGCTCATTTCCTACTGGTTAAGACCACTTATGGGGCCGAAGATTATGCTAGATTGTACATTCATGAATTAGTTAGATTGCATGGGGTGCCTTCGTCTATCATATTGGATTGTGGTGCTCAATTCATTTCTCACTTTTGGAGGTCCTTCCAAAGAGGTCTTGGTACCAAGGTTAAGCTTAGTACGACCTTTCACCCTCAAACCGATGGCCAAGCCCAGAGAACTATCCAAACTCTTGAGGATATCCTTAGAGCTTGTGTTTTGGAGTTTAAGGGTAGTTGGGATGATCATCTTCCATTGATTGAGTTTGCTTATAATAATAGCTATCATACAAGTATTAGTATGGCTCCTTTTGAGGCGCTTTATGGTAGACATTGTAGATCATCAGTTGGGTGGTTTGAAGTGGGAGAGATGGCTTTGTTAGGTCTGGATTTGGTTATAGAGGCCTTAGAGAAAGTGAGGTTGATAAGAGAGAGGTTGAAAATAGTCCAAAGTCGTCAAAAGTCCTATGCCGATGTGAAGAGAAGGGATCTTGAATTCAAGGTTGGTGATTGGGTCTATTTGAAGGTTTTGCCCATGAAGGGTGTGGTTGGTAAAAAGGGCCAACTGAGTCCAAGATTTGTGGGTCCTTATAGGGTGTTGAGGAAGATTGGTAAGGTGGCCTATGAGTTGGAGTTACCTAGTGAAATGGACTTGGTTCATCCGGTGTTCCATGTGTCTATGTTGAGGAAGTGTGTGGGTACCCATATGCTATTATGCCATTGGATGTTATGGGTGTTATTGAAGACAACTTGACTTATGAAGAGGTTCTGATAGAAATTTTGGATAGACAAGCAAAGAAGTTGAGGAACAAAGAAGTAGCTTCCGTTAAGGTTCTTTGGAGGAATCAACAAGTTGAAAGTGTCACATAGGAAGTCGAGGCGGACATGCAAAAGCAATATCCCTATCTCTTCCATTCTACTCGAGCCTAAGGTACTAATCTGAGTTCTCTACATGATTTTAAGTCTTAAGTTTCAGTCCTCATGTCATTTTCATGCATTCATGTTTAAGTTGACGAGTTATGGTTGTTTTGACACTTATATTGAGATTTTTGAAATGATGTTTAAGTGCATTATTGCATTCTTGTGTGGGCTGAAATTACCTTGCTTATTTCTCTTATATACATTTTTTTGACATTCGGGGATGAACATTCCCAAGGAGGAGATATTGAAATGACTCCTCCCCCCCTCAAAAAAAATTGCCCGAAAATGTGCCTCGAAAATGCCCATATTTGTAATTTCCATATATCCCAAAATTCATGTGTGATATAGAAAATCCAACTTCATATTCTTATTCAGGGGAAAATTTGAGTGGGAAATGGGTATAACCCGAATTTTAGAGGACCCGTAACGAAAAATGAATTTCACCAAAAATTGATTTTCGGAACCTGTTCGCGTTGGCTCCACGATGAGGATATGTCGTGGAGCAGTGTATTTTGTTGCTAGTTTTTCAGTTTCGCCCTAAGGCTTTTGGATCTTGGACCTAAGCCTTCCTATGCGTGAAAACACTTGTATTTAGTCATTTTTCATTCTCATATCATACAAGACATTCCCCAAAACCCTCTCTAACACTTAGACAAATATTTCACCCAAACTTCAAGTGTCCCAATCTCATTCCGAATCTAAATATTTCATTCAAGCTTCAACTTCTCAATCGAATCTTCATCAAGAGATTCCCCAAAGTTGAGGTATAAGGGTTTTAACCATTGGGTCCTTTCACCCATGGTGCCCAACCTTCCTTTTTAAATAAATTGCATGTTGCTAAGTTGATTTACTTATGGGTCTTACTTATTATGAATTTGGTTATATACTATGTTGGGGTTTCATAAAATTGTGACTGCTTAAGCATGCTTTGTGCTATGAATCTATGATCCATTATGTGGTTTAATGAGGGGTTTTGATGTATTTTGCAAGATGGTATTACCAAGTGTTGGTCGGTTGATTTACTTCAAGTTTTCTTGCATGATTTCACTCTTGAATTGCATGATTTTATACTAGCACTATAAACCCGCCATGTGTTTGATAAGATGTCTGGTTAAGGGTTATTGAGTTATTGAAGTTCTAATGCATGGTATATGAGTTAAGTTACTTTATGATGATGAAAGTAACGTATATATGTATTGATTTTATGAATAGTACCTATAGTATTGCAAGTTGACCATGCCTCGTTTGGGGGGTGGTAGGCTCGAACAACCATGTTGGAGGGTTTGTACCTCAGTCGCCTCACTCGGGATTAGTAGGCCCGTGCAACAATGTTAGGGAGTTTGTACCTCAATCGCCTTGCTCGGGGGGTGGTAGGCCCGTACAACCATGTTGGGGTGTTTGTACCTCAATCGCCTCACTCGATGGGTGGTAGGCCTGTGCAACCATGTTGCGGGATTTGTACCTCAATCGCCTCGCCAAGGGGGTGGTAGGCCTTGGTCTCTATATGATGGTCTCTTCCTATACATGTAATATGTTTTATATAAGCATGTTTTACTTCAAGCATCATTCATGCATGTCATATTGTTACTATGCTCACCATTGCCTATATTTACGCATTTTACTAATGTTGCCAAACTCTTGTTGCATTGCATCCTACATACTTAGTACATTCAAATGTACTAACGCATGCTCTATACCTACATGATGTTACCATGTAGAAACCGGAGCTCCACTTGATCATCTTCCTCCTCCACGTGGCTAGTACTATCTTTGAAGCAAGTTTGGTGCGTCATCAACTCCGAGGATGATATCTTTTGATCTTATGTTATGCAAAGACTCTCTTTCTTTTATTTTATGTTTTTGACTATGAGAGTGAGCCAGAAAGTTGTCTTGGCCCCCGCTAAATTCTAAGTTTAAAGGTGTTGTTGGACAAGTTATGTAATGATTCTTTGAGCTTTGACTCTCTTGACTCTGGTATGTTTTAAGTCATGAAAAGCTCCCTTAGTTCCTTTATCCTTATTTTATGTTCTCTTGTTGATGTTTAATTGCTTCCGCGACCAAGGATGCGTAATGATATACTAAGAGGCTTGTTTGGGGTCCCTCTAGGTTTCCCATTCGTTGTGTCACGTCTAGGCCCTAGGTCCGGGTCGTGACAGATTGTCATCCAAGTGCTCAGTATCCGTAGGCTTGTTAACAAGTTGCCTTTTGAAGACTTTAATTGTTGCAAGTTTACTTTTGGGGGCCATAATATTTGAAAAACAATCATAAACAAACCATAATCAGCTCCAAACAATCAACAAATGAAACATAAGAAAACAAGGAAAAATAACTTGGATCAGTTGCAGAGAGATGTTACGAGAACCAGGTACGACTCCTAGTTGGGACTACGAGTTGTACTGTGATACCGTAAACCAGCAGTGCAAAACAAAAATGAACACTGGAACCTTATATGAGACCCAGTTATGACTCATAATTTGGGTTATGGATCATGTACAGGTCTCGTATAGAGTTCCAGGAAGCAAATTTAGGACAGGCATGAGTCCACGAGACCTATCTACGGCTCATAAAGTGATTTATAACCCATAGATGGCCTCTTATGATGAGTACACAAGGATTTTAAGTCGCTGTAACTTCCCACGAGAGGCAATTACGACTCGTAGACCCACCTACGAGTTGTAGAACACTCCCATGAACAAGAAATAACAGGTACCTAAATCAACTCAACTCATCACACGGATCCTACAAACAATTTAAATCTTAACCTATCAGCATCGAAGCAAGTCATGCAAGCACTCACATTTTAAACACAAGACCCAAACCCCCAATATAGAATTTCAAAACAAATTTACCCCATCGAAAAGGGATTTAGCAATCAAAACACAATCATTCTTTCTTCCCAATTTTGACCAAACATATACCCATATCACCATCCCCATATCACACGAAACAAGCATTCAAACACATACACAGTCCTTTGAGACATGGTTTGATAGCTACAACATGAATTCACTACCCTATGGTTCCAACTGGATCAATATGGCCTAAACATGATCATGCTCCTATTTTGATTAGAAATCAATTCACATGTATAATCCATTAATAGCCATTCAATCGAGCAAAGAACATGCTTTCATAGGCATTTAATCACAAATTTATCTACATAGCATTCAACTTAGGCCTAAATAATTGATTCAACATATAGCAACCCTAGTTTCGCATTAACAAACCACATGTGCCAAGAATATCATGCTTAAACATCTAGCCTATCACATTCATCAACTCGAACAAGTTCTAACAAATTGAATTAATGATCAAAAGTAGCTTAGGAGCTTACCACAAGCATTGATGAACTTTAAAGAGAAGAGATGAAAGTGACTGATGAAAACCCTAGGTGTTGTCGGAAAATCACGCTGGAAAGGGTGGATTCACCGGGAAAGTGATCGAAAATAAAAGGGGAGAAAGGATTTGGAAAAAAAATTGATAATTAGGGTAAAAGAAATGTGGTCAAAGTAATTTTGACCCCTTTTATACCTTACCAGGTCACGATTAAAATTCCCAGGATCGGGTCTACAAAACCCTGACTACAAGTCGTAGCTTGGTCTATGACTTGTAGGTCCTGGTCTCACAGATTACTCAACACTTAGAAAAAATTGAAAACATACCTAGTTTCTACGAACCCCATTCACGACTCGTAGCGTGGACTAGGAGTCATAAAGTTGACTTATAGATGGAGTGCACTTTAAAACCTGCTCATTGTAACTCTCTACGAGATGAATACGAGTCGTAAAGTGCAAATACGACTCATAGGGCTGGTCGTAGAGACTGAATCAAATGCAAATCTCAGCAAATCTGCAATTCTTGTCCAACACCTGCACATTCTTCTCAAAACACACCATTATCCAAAATACAACCAATCCAATGTCCAAAAATAACAATCAAAACACAAACAACCAATCAACTCAAAATTCAAAAACAGAAAATAAACTCACAATCAAGCTACAACATGAAAATTCTTGGGTTGCCTTCCAAGTAGCGCCTGATTTACTGTCGCTGCACAACTCAGTCATCTTGAGTACTTAGAATTCCTCAAAAACCCAAACTTCGCTTTTTAGTTCATCTGTATGCTTCATAGATTGACGGATATCAAAAACCACTTCTTCATCATTCACCCTAAATCTGAGTTGATCGAAATGCATATTCACCTGGGGACCTCAAAATCAACTTCACAACCAAGAATAACAAAATTCGCCGGGAATATGAATTTGTCAACTTTCACCAACACATCAAAAAGTATTCCCTCTGGTTTCTTGATTGTTCTACCACCATTAACAACTTCATTCATGTAGGATTAAGAGAACCTAAACAAAGATTTTAGAAGCCTGCAAAAGGCATCAAGTTTATACGAGCACCCAAATCGCACAACGCCCTTGCAAACTCTACATCACCAATGGTACAAGGGATGGTAAATGCACCCGGGTCTTCCCTTTTCTGAACTAAGGACTTAGTGGTAATGGAACTACAATGTTGAAGCTCTTGCGAAATCTCTTGGTTTATCGTGCACTTCTTAGTCACAAATACTTCATATATTTAGCATAATCGGGCATTTTCTCCAACGCTTTGATAAGGGAAATATTGATGGATAATTGCTTTAACATTGAGAGGAAATGTTTGAATTTACCGTCCTCCTCCTTTTGTTTGAGTCTTTGGGGAAAGGGGGCAGGAGGCCTTGGGATGATCTTACGCTTTTCTAGCTCCTTAACCATTTGACCGCTCACCTCATCTTTGTTGCCTTCTTCTCCTTCATTCACAACGTTCTCCATAGTTATCACTTCATGCATATCATCCACAGCTACTAGGATCGGAGGATCAATGGTACTCTTACCTCCCCTAGTTGTGACTGCCATACAATGCCCATCATTCTTATAGTTTTGAACTGGATTGCTTGGCAATGTACCTTTTTAGTGTTGATTCAACTGATTAGACACTTGGTCAAATTGTTGCTCAAGTTGCTTAATGGCCACTAAATGAGACTCTATTTTTTCATATATGCTAGAGATATCGAATTTCATCTTGAGTTTTGGCCTTTTTCATAAATCAGTCAAACGTCTCTTAAATCCTTGAATTACTTTACGCGGCATCATGATTGTGGGGTGGCACATACGGACCATTCCAAAAACCATCTCCTCCTACCCCACTCAGCTTTTGGCACCCTATTCCTTTAAAAAAAACCATCACGGTTATCTCTATAAGCACCTTCTCGATTGTAACTCCGACCTTGGTTTGGAACCTTGACACCAATAGTCTGCATCAGATCCTTGGGCATTATTTCGGAAACACAATGCTTGATCATTAACAAAACAAGCATCCTTATCATAATAATATTCTTCATACATGGGCGCTCTCGGAGATTGGTGGACTACCGCATGCACTATTTCATGATTTTGCTTAACAATCAAATCCATAATCGTGCGGAGTTGAGCAATTTGTTGCATGATCTCCTTGTTGATCTTAGCTTGCTCCGAACTAGCATTTACCGCACATGAGCTCCTTGTAAAAGCTCTCTCTCTTTGCCCCATGCTTGGTTGGTTTTGACCACTTGCTTCATTCTCTCGGCGATCCTTATGAACGATTGATAAAAGAACAAGCCCCCCATTATAGTATCGGCACAAGCATGAATATTTTAATCAAGGGCATGATAGAAAATCTCTACCAAGGCATCATCAATAATTTTGTGGTCTGCGATGCTTCTCAAACACTTTGTAACCCTCTCCCACATTGTACTGATTGAATCACCTGGCAGTTGCTCAAAATTGTTGATTTGATCTTTTAATTTGAGCTTCTTTGACCTCGGGAAGTACCTTTCCAAAAAGGCCTTCACTAAATCTGCCCAACTGGTGATTGAGCTTTATGTGAGCTCCAATAGCCATAGTTGCATTATCAGTAAGAGAGAGAGAGGGAACACACGCAACCCAACAACATACATGGAAAAATTTTATGCACCCATCATGCTCTTGCACACAAAAGCTACATTATGCAGATGGCTATAAAGATCCTCGAAAGGTATACCCGCAAACAAACCATGATTTTAAAGTATTTGGAGCAATCCACTTGACACCATGAACTTAGTGTCGACTGATAATGGTGGAAACACTATAGCTCCTGTCACATCCATGGCCATAGGATTCAATCTATATTGATTCCATCCATAGGCATTCTCATTGAAATCCCTAGGTTGTGGCCTATTCTCCAATGGTGGTAGATTGTCATCCCTATCCTCAATATCATCATTTAGATTCATAGCTTCATTAACCATGATATTAGCATTCGCTTGAGCCATTCTCCTTGTAATCCGTTGAATCACTAAATCAACTGGAGCTAAGGAAATGCCTTGACTCCTTGTATTAGGCATACAACACCTAGTATACCCTGTAAAAGAAACTAAACAAACAAAAATAAAAACAAAAGTAAAATACAAGAGAACTAAGAAATTAGCACTTGAATTATACTACTAGTGAATCCAAATCAAAGTCTCACCATATTCCCTAGCAACAGTGCCATTTTTCTTGATGAACACTTAAGATACACCTCTTTTCAAAGTAAAAGCGATCGTCAAAGTAATAAACCTAACCAAGGTTACAGTCGAATCCCACAGGGAATACGGGACTTTTGCAACTTCATTCACCAATAATCAACTCAAACCAGCTACTTGATTCTCTAAAAAGAGGGTCTACAATGATTGGTAGAAAATTAAACTAAATTAATAAAAAGGAGAGACAATCAAATTGGATAGCAACTTGGGTAATTGTGTTCCCCATGAGTCACTAACTTAATCTCCCTGGATAACACAACTCTTAATTAGGACGTTGCATGCAGGACGGTGATTTAGGTTCTTTCAACCCTCTTCTAAAGGTGAAGGTCTAATTTAACTATAGGACTCGGTCAGTCACCATAGCTTGCCAAACTAACCATTACCCATTGTCTCAGTCAACCTCTCTTTGGCTGCGTTCGGTTGATTAGATGAGAACACATCATCGAATCCTGTTAACCATTTCCTTTTCCTATTCATCACTACCTGGATCGGGATCATGACACTAGGCGAGATCTAGTGTTGGCCACCATTAGACAATATGCAAAATGAAGAGAAATGTCTAATACATGCAAATACCAAACTCAAGAATTGCAAATATTCTGGGTTTTCTAAGCTAGGTTCCTGTGGTTTCCACAACCCAAGTTGTGGGTTTAGCTACTCATAGTTTGGCAAATGAATAAACAATGAATATGGAAGACATAGTTAAGCACTTACCAAAAGAGATTGAAGAATAATAAAACCCACTTTGTATTTAGAATCACAAGCTTGGAAGATGTAATGAATCCACAACTGAATCTAATCTCCAAAATTTAATCTCCAAAGATAAACCCTAAGAAAATACTCCAAAATTCCGTGCTCTCCAATCTGTGTACAACTCTCTTTTTTTTAAACCCTATACTATATATAGTATTTATAAACAAGTCCCTAGAAATTAATTAGAAAAACTAGTCGGTGCCTGATATGAGTAGCAATTACGGCTCGTAACTTGTGTCATGAGCCGTAATCGGGCTTTCGTGGTCAGCCTCTTCAATCTTGGACTTCACTTATACGAAAAACCATTATGATTCATAGTCTACTCTGTGACTCATATTTACCTCTCGTAGTCTTCAGTTGTCTTTCTTGGTCCAAGTTCAACCAACACTAGAATTCGCTACGGGATATCCCTTTACAACTCATAGAGGGTACTATGGGCATAACTGGATCTTGTGTGGCTAACCTTCAAGTTATCAAATCTTGCACTTTATGCATAGAAAATTCATACTGGACCACCTCAACGACTCCTAGACTGAGCTATGACTCGTAGAGGGTCTCGTACATCCTAAAAAATTAGCAAAACCTGCAACTTTCCCTAAAATGGTGCCAACCTGCTTTTTCTGCAAAAGCAAATGCAAAAACACATAAAAACCATAAAAGTCACATTGAGAACACACAAAATCCTAAGTTTTAGGCATCAAATATGTTGTATTTTGACAGCACATCAATGTTGTCGTTATATGTTAGGACTGTCGTAGTATACTTTTAGAGCATTATACATGCTGCCATGGACTTGTGGGGGTGATGGGTTGATCTTCTTCACTGCCGTTTATGACCAATTTTTACTGCCGATTAAATTGAGAGATGTAGTGACCTTTTTAATATTGTTTGAACTTATTTGAGCCTTATATAATGATGTATATTCCTGTGTATATTATTTATGTATATCTGTTGTGAACATGTATTTTATAACTCTTGTTCGAGGGGTATTAAAGTATCAAGTCAAAGATCTTACTGGGTTATATTTATATATAGCACACTCCTTACTTGCATGTCAATGCAGGTACTATTGCAAAGGGCGAGACTTGTGGATGACGACTTCGTTTTTGTGGACTTTGTTGCTGAGGTGAGCCTTCGCATTGTTCGTGGAGGCTACTACTTCATCTCTATCTATTATAGTTTATATTTTTTTTCTTGTTTTTGGGGTTTGTATGCCCAACAGTTAAACTCATTTCACTCTTTTAGATGATCCATGATATTATTGTGGGATTCGGGCTAGATATATTTTGTTAAGTGACATTTTCCTTTCGTAACTTATATATGATTTTGGTTTGATAGTTATTCCATTTTTATAAGTAGGGATGAGGTTTTGTGTTGCACATATTGTATCTTTGTGCTTAGATAATTTGGATGTGAATATGGATGTTTGGTTCTCCCGACAAATGGTGTGGGCGGATGCCAGTCATATCTAGGGAGTATTTTAAGATGTGAAAATTTTGGTATCAGAGCCTAGTCTTTAAGTCCCAATTCATGGAGTAGTGTTTGATAGAGTCTTGTTCATGGGTATGTAGTCACTCATACTCATGACCGTGAGGCTACTAAGCATTTAGGATGTATTCTCTTTTTCATTCCTTATTCGTTCGTTAAGTTGTATCAAGTTTAACTTCTTAATATTTTTCGTAGATGGCTAAGAGGCGTGGCTCTTCCTCTACTGTTCCATCTAATGCAGCTGTTGGATGTGGTGGGAGACATGGTATTACCTCCGGTGGTAGTCAGGGTAGGTCTCATCCTACTAGTGCTTAGACTAAGGCATCTACTGTTCCTCAATCAGGAGTTATGAATGGGGGACAAACACGAGTTGTTGCCCCAGAGCAAGTGCAGTAACAGGTTGTTTAGGATGCCCCATAGATAGTGCCAGCTTCTACACATACTGTCGCTTTACCTATAGATATTGTGATGAGGTTGTTGAATGTGTTAAAGGCATTGGTGCCTAATCAAGGTGGAACCCCAGCTCCTCAGATTACTACACCAACGTAGGAGCAGGTTCAATTGATTGTTGATACGACTCAGACATCACATTTTACCCAACTTCAGAGAAACCCAAAGACCTTAAGAATTTCATGGACCTTCAGCCACCAGAGTTTGATGCAACACCAGTTTTTATTGAGCCTCAGAAGTTCATTGATCATTGTGAAAAGATACTTACTACATTGGGGTTGAAGGAGACTCATGGTGTGGAATTTACCACTTTTATGTTCTTAGGATCTACAGAGACATGGTAGACTTCTATTCAAAGAGCTAGAGAAGAATGGTCACCACCTATCACTTGGTCAGAGTTTTCAGCAATGTTTAAGGATACATTTATTCCATTGAGCAAACAAGATGATATGCGATGTCAATTCCATGATCTACGTCAGGGCAATATGACAATTATAGAGTATGAGGCCAAGTTAACTGAACTATCCAGGTATGTCCCATTCTTTATTGCAGATCCAAGGGAGAAAATGAGAAGATTTATGGATGGACTAGAGCATTGTTACTGTGGTCCTGTGATACGAGATGTGCGAAATGCTACATATTCATATGTGGTTGACACTGCTCTTCGTTGGGAGCCCTATTGGGAGATGGAGAAAATCGAGTGAGAAAAAAGAAGGCACGTAATACGGGTAGATTTAGTGGTGCTCCATCTGGAGGCAAGAGTGAATTTCATCATGGGCAATCTAGGCCTACTTAATAAGAGTCAGTGGTGCAATCTTCTAAGAGTGGTTATCTAGCTAGATAGGGCCAACAACAGATGCAGAAGAAGGGTAATAATCAGTCTGGATAGGTATTCTAGTTATGGTAGGAATCACATTGGTCAATGCTTTGGTATTGGTGGTCCTTGTTTTACTTGTGGTGAAAGAGGTCACATTGGTAAATTTTGTCCTAAGGGAGATTCTGGTACTAGTCAAGCAACTACACAGGTACAGAGAAATGTGGCAGATTCTCAGGCTCAGATTTAGCCAGCTAGCGTTGCTCCACAAAGAGCTCACGGACAGGGTCGACAGAGTGTGCAGATTTACTAGGGAGTAGGTGGAGCACCGAGATTATTTTCTATGGCCAAACAGGATGTCGAGGAATCTAATGTTGTAGTCACAATTATTATTACTGTCAATTCTCATGAGGAATATACTCTTATTGATCTTGGTTCTACGTATTCGTAAGTATCCCTATCTTTTGCTATATCTTTAAAATGACGAGTTAAGACTCTTGATGTGTCATATATGGTTATGACTCCAGTAAGGGAGACTTTATCAGTGGATTGAGTGTATAAAGATTGTGTTGTATTTGTGCAGTGCAAGAACACAATAGTTGCTCCATTAGAGTTGTCGCTATTTGACTTTGATGTAATTATGGGCATGGATTGGTTAGTATCATATTATGATTTGGTTGTTTGTTATGCTAAACTAGTACATTTTAATTTCCCTGGAGAACCATCTTTAGTATGGAAAGGTATGACTCCTCTGACACAGGGAAAGATAATATCTTATGTAAAGGCACACCGAATGATTAATCATGGGTGCTTTGGTTTTATTGCTACTATTCATGATACTCAAGAGGAGGATGTTACTATTGATAACATTCTAGTTGTGCAAGAATTTGTTGATGTGTTTCCAAAAGACCTACTTGGGCTACCTCTGATGAGAGAAATTGAGTTTGGTATTGATTTAATGCCAAGCACTCAACCTATCTCTATTCCTCCATATCGTATGACTCCAGTTGAGTTGAGAGAATTCAAGGTACAACTTTACGAGCTACTTGATAAGGGATTCATCAGGCCAAGCATTCACCTTGGGGTACCCTAATGTTATTTGTAAAAAAGAAAGATGGCATGATGAGAATGTGTATAGACTATAGGTAGTTAAATAAGGCAACAATCAAGAATAAATCTTTATTGTCTCGTATTGATGATCTATTCGATCAGCTAAAGGGTGCTACTTACTTTTCCAAAATTGACTTGAGATCAGGTTATCATCAGCTAAGAATAAAGACCAAAGATATCTCAAAGACAGTCTTCCGAACCAGGTATGGGCACTTTGAATTTTTGGTGATGTCTTTTGGATTGATTAATGCACTTATAGCATTATGGAACTCATGAATAGGGTATTCAAGCCATACTTAGACCAGTTTTGTGATTGTATTCATTGATGATATTTTCGTCTACTCTTGAGATGATGCTGAGCATGAACTTCATGTGAGAGTTATATTGCAGACACTTAGAGAATGAAAGCTTTATGCTAAGTTCTCAAAATGTGAGTTTTGATTGAGAACAGTTTCCGTTTTAGGACATATGGTGTCAAAGATGGAATTCAGGTTGATCCAAGAAAAGTAGAAGCTGTTCGAGATTGGCCTCAACCTAATACTCCTATGGAGATATACAGTTTCTTGGGGCTAGCGAGATATTATAGACGGTTTGTGGAGGGTTTCTTAAAGATATTGTGATCCATTGATACGTCTAACTCAGAAAGGTGTGATTTTTCATTGGCCAGACAAATGGTAAGAGAGTTTCTAGAAATTAAACATTGCATTGACTACAACTCCTATTTTGACCTTACCTACAGTGGAGGGTGGTTTCACCATTTATTGTGATATATCTAGAGTCGGATTGGATTGTGTCTTAATGTAGAATATTAAAGTGGTGGCATATTGTCACGCCCCAAACTCCCGTAGGGCGGACCGGCACCCGTTGCCGATAAGGCCCGGGAGAACCAACTCATACTATACGTTTACTTATGCTTGTCACATGGGATTCGTACCTCTAGCATGCTTTAAAATAGATAAACAGTGATAATA
>JAPFFP010057443.1:0-28079 GCA_026153255.1 Solanum medicagineum | reverse complement strand
ATAGTTATAGGTTGGTTCTCCCGAAGCCTTATCGGTAACGGGTGCCGGTCCGCCCTACGAGAACTTGGGGCGTGACAGAAAATTAGTGAAGCCCATATTTCTCATTAATCTATTCACCTGGTATCTACAAAAATTTATCGGGATTTGATGGAAATGTATTAGTGGCATGGTATGAAGAAACATATAGCCAAGTTTGTATCGCAATGCCCTAATTGTCAACTTGTAAAGATAGAGCATCAAAGGCTCGGCGGTTGTGCTCAAGATGTTGTGGTTCCTACTTGGAAGTGTGAACATGTAAACATGGATTTTGTGGTTGGGTTACTTCGAACCAACAAGTAATTTGCTTCAATTTGGATTATTGTTAATCGGATGACTAAATCAGCTCATTTCCTACCAATCAAGATACCTTTAATACCGAAGATTATGTTGGGTGTATATCCAAGAGTTGTTGAGGTTGCATGGTGTGCCTAGGTCCATCATATTGAATTGTGGCATCCAATTTACTTCTCAATTTCGGAGATCATTTCAAAAAGGACATGGCACCAAGGTGAAGTTAAGTATATCCTTTTATCCTCAAACTGATGGACAAGCCTAAAAGACAATTCAAATTTTGGAAGACATGTTGAGGGCTTGTGTGTTGGAATTCAAGGGTAGTTAGGATGATCATGTACTACTTATTGAGTTTGCTTATAACTATAGCTTTCATGCTAGCATTGGTATCGCTCCATTTGAGGCTTTGTTTGGTAGGAGGTGTAGATCTCTGGTGAGGTGGTTTGATTTCGTAGATGGCTTTGATTGGCCCAGATTTGGTGTTGGAGGACATGGAGAAGGTAAAGTTTATTAGGGGGAGGTTGAAGACAGCTCAAAGTCACCAAAAGTCTTATTCAGATGTTAGGAAGAGGTATCTTGATTTTCATATTGGAGTTTGGGTATATGTAAAGGTCTCACCCATGAAGGGTGCAATATGTTTTGGTAAGAATGGCATGTTGAGTCCCCAGTATGTAGGTCCTCGTGATATTGTTGAGTAGATGGGAGATGTGGCTTATAGATTGGATTTGCCTCCAGATTTGAGTTCCATTCACTCGGTTTTATATATGCCTATGTTAGAGAAATTGTATTATGATCCTAGTACAATTGTTCCTTTGGAAGGTGTTAAGGTTGAGGATAACTTATCATATGGAGAAGTCTCGATTGAGCTTTTGGATAGGCAAGTGAAGCGGCTTCGCAACAAGGATGTGGCTTTGGTTAAGGTATTTTGGAGAAATCAACATGTGGAGAGTGCTACATATGAGGTGGAGTTGCATATGATGAAACGATATCCCAAATTTTCCAATCTACTCAAGCCTAAGTACTAGGTTCTTACTATCCCAAGTGGTCCTGATTCTTTCACTACTGTTTTTCATGACATGACTTGCATACATGTGCAGAAAATGATTTAAAGATGTTTTGAATGATTTAAAGATGTTTTGTTATTAGTTTTAATGGCCTTATGATTTTCAAGCGATGAAATGTGCATTGCGTCTTATGGTTGAATGTTTCATTTTCAAGTCAGGCCTTTCAAGCCTTGTTCTAGCAATACAAGGACTAATATTCCCAAGGGGGAGATAATGTAAGGACCTGGACATGGTATAGCCTTTATGATACTTGGAACTTGCTTTCAAAAAGTTTTTGGCCAAGGTGACACCTTATGGGCACCTCCACCGGCAGTGTGGAGGAGCCTTGAGGTGGTCCTTAGCCTTGTGTGTAGAGTGTTGGCCTTAACTTTGAAGTTCAAGGGCTAGTCTTGTACCATATAGACACCACAAGGTCCATGTGGAACTTTATGGGACATGCGGTGGATTTTATGATGTAGCCTTGTCCTTGAAAACCACATTTTTTCCAAGCCACTTCACACATGCCCCTCATACAGTCCATATAACCCTTCACGGTGCATATGGCCCTCTATATGAGCATTGGTGTGAAAGATTTCTAAGTATGAAATCATCGTCTTAGAACTTTGTCAGTGAAGATTTTGGCTAAATGTTGCTTCATGGAATGCCACACAATTCGTGTGCCTTGGTACGGTCCCTATGCCCTCTATACAGGACCCTGGCAAAATTTTGACTTTCATTTCCTTAATGTCATTCTTAGAATTTCGGCTACTGCTAAGGGTCTTTTATGACTTCCTATCCTATACTATCAAATGACGTATACTTTTCTTCTCTCATTCAAATTCATTTAGCACTTAGAATTTATACAACCTCTCTCTTAAGAACTCCTCTCAAGTGAACTAGTGAAGGCTTAGCTTGGGGATTAAGGAAAGTATCTATTCTTCATCAAATTCTTCTTGTTTCTTCTTGAGTGACCAAGGTATGTGGATTGATTCATGGTCCCTTTCAACCATTAAGACCCCAAAATCTTTTACTATGATTTTGATGAAATTGAGTTTACTTTAGCTATGGATTTTTATAAGTATTGTTTATTTGATTCAATTGATGTATGTGCTATGCTTTATTGTAAATTTTAAAGTGATTTTACCCCTAATTTGTTGAATTGCATTATTATTATGAAAGATTTGAATAAGCATTGTTGCTTAAAGGTTTGATCTAAGCATGAGTAATCTAAATTATGATTTGAATATGGATTTTACTTATGGATTATTTGAATTTCATATTGAATTGTTGATTTAAGATTGAATCTCTATTATGCATTGCTATTCACATATCATTCATGGCATATACGTTCATGAGCATTGGATTTTGATAAAAATGATTTGGTGAGTTAAGCTCATATATGATTTGATTATTTGGTGGGTTAAGCTCACATATTGCTATGATATTGGCTTATTACATATTAGGTGTTTACACCATATTGATATTGCAAATCGGCTATTCCTATACATGAAAAGTATGATTTGAAATATGATTTGGCTTTTGAGCCCATGTATGAATGATTATGAAGAATGTTTGGTTTTTAAGCCCAAGTATGCATTGAAATGATTTGAAATGACCTGTGCCTCTTTTGAAAGCATGTACGCACATATATATATATATATATATATATATATATATATTTATGTGTGTGTGTGTGTGTGTGTGTGTGTGTGTGTGTGTGTGTGCGCGCATACATGCTTTCAAAAGATGATGAATTAGCACAGATGAGATTGGAGAAGTCGGTGGTATCCCTATGGGTCCTCTTTCTTTCTTTTGAACTATGTGCCAACATAGGTACTCGATATGGTAACCCCTACCGAAATAGGAGGCTTGTAATCTGCAGTTACAAAATTTGATGTGATATGTTATGACATGAAAATCCTATCCGAAAGGGAGGCCCATAAGAAAGGCTACTTCTCCAAAATGGGGGGCCCATAAGGAGAGTTATGGTTTACCTTTGGCTAGTAGACCACCTCTTTTTTGATGTGGGGTAACATCGATATTCCAAGTAATAGCTAGCTTGGTTTTATATGTCGGTTGAGGTCTCA
This sequence comes from Solanum medicagineum, assembly GCA_026153255.1. Classification (NCBI taxonomy): domain Eukaryota; kingdom Viridiplantae; phylum Streptophyta; class Magnoliopsida; order Solanales; family Solanaceae; genus Solanum; species Solanum medicagineum. The sequence goes on along the minus strand of JAPFFP010057443.1, from coordinate 24,619 downwards.
TCTTCTCTTTAAATATGCATTATGTCATCTCATGCATCATAGGTTTCATGGCATATTGTTATATTACTCTTCTTTGTTATATATACATGTATCCTTGCCATTTAACATTTAATGCAGATTTCATAAGTTCATATACATTGCGTGCCCGCATACTTAGTACATTCTAATGTACTAACACATACTTTTGCCTACATGATCAAACCATGTAGGGGCCGGAGACTACCTTCATCTATCATTTGACGGCTAGATCGGATTTGAGAAAGAGTTGTGGTGAATCCTATCTTCTAAGGACAGACCATCATCTATCTACCTCATGTAGCTTCCATTTATGCTATTTACTTTTAGGGTGAGGTGGAGACATATCTTGGAACCCATCCTATTATATGACTAGAGGCATTGTTGAACATATTGTAGACTCTTGTATGGATATATGCTATGTGTTGTTATTCAGATATTATGATTTTGGCTATTTATTGTATATGGTTATTATGATTTAATTATGGTTATTATGTTATGAGATGGAAATATGAAAGATCCTAGTCCTGTTCTGTCCCTATAGAGTGAGTCATACTTATCCGCCCCTTACTCTTTATGTGCTATGTGTTATGCGGCTCTATGCAAATCCCTATCCCTATGATATGCCCATAGCGTAAATCTTACTTTCTCGTCCCTTAGAACTATGTGCTTACTACTTCTTATAAGCTTCTGAATCAATGATGCGAATTGGATACTTTTAGGCTTTTTTGGGGTCTCTCGGGTTCCCATTCGCCATGTCACTCCTAGACCCTATACACACAATAGTGCCCTTTACAACCTTTTTGTCTCCTCCATCTCTTATTCCCTACACCTTCCCTAATTTGATAGATGATGTTCGCCTGGGTGTATGCATCGTGGTGCCCTCCAGAAGCCTAAGAAAGTTATTATTGTGAAGTGGCCTGCTCCCAATTACTCATAAGGACTTATGACATGTATTAAATAGCAAGTTTTTTCTAGGACACTATAAAGTCTAGTCGTAAATGGGCTCTCAAGAGTAAGTCGCCTATAACTCTTCCTTCTTCCTAGTCCATCTTGATTTCTCTCCTAAAGGAACTTTTGAACCTATTTATACTGGTCCCCTCCTGCTCCTAAAATGAACAAATATTTGGAAAAATTTCTCACAATAGGGAAGGACATGTATTTTTGGTCTAAGAGGGGTCGTGAGATCCTTCCAGAAGATAGGAATTTTCTATTGGTGAGGAGATTATGCCAGCAATCTAAAACACATGGCTCGTTGCATATGTTCTTTAATACTGAGTTTTCTATTCATCAGCTCGATATTGGGAATTTTTTGTCAATACGATGGTTCTTAATGATAATGAGGCTCTGTCGAAGGTTAAGGATGTGGAGATTGTGTTTGATAAGGTCAATCTTGGGGAGATAATATCTTTTTTGTAGGGGCTGGCTGAGTACATTGGGGGATATATCCAAGATAATATCTTTTTTGGAGGAAGGATAAAGACTATGACCTCATGTCCAACTTCATTGGGGGACATGTTGTGGATGCCCCTCACAAGGTTCTAAAAAGGGGAAATGCCTCTCTTTCTAAAGTTATTGTTGGAGGTTGTACACAAGCGAGTTCTTCTTGGGTTGTTATGAGGTGACAGTTAGGTGCATGGGGCTGTCGAATGCACTAGATCCTGGTTCACATTAGCTAGTTTTGGAATCTTTTTACTCTTATCTTCACTATATACCATGTTTCCATTAATATGGGACAAGCGCTCACTAAGAAATACATGATTGACAAGATGATTGTGCATGAAGTTATTGCATACCTACAACTCCCATTGCCACTTCTTCTCTTCCCAAGGCTGCGGGATTAGTTCTGCAATTGACGATGGATTTACAAGGTAAGAAAGAGGCTCAAGTTAAACTTTAGACATAGATGTATGAGGTGAAGGAGAAACAAGTAGATTCTTAGGGTGAAGTGCGTAAATTCAAGGAATATCTGCTCAGGTAACAAATGGATCACAAGGATTGTGTGTTGTGAAAGATGATTGGATATCACGACCCAAAACTAGATTGTGACTAAAGAGAATGAAGTAAAGCAAAAGCAACACAACAATTAAAATTAAATCACAAAACCTATTGTCATAATCACAAGAGCATCTAAAAGTAGTACGAATAAATAAATACTACGCTATCTCAAAAGAAAATACACAGTTTAGTATAGATGTCAACAAAAGAAACTCTCAAGGAAACAATAGCGTCTCAAAGTCTGAGCCTCACGCTGAATATGATATTGAAGGACTCTGCTGGAATAGGATCAACTAACCTGTGAGGGTCCATGTGCTCGATCTACAGGGAAGAAACAAAATAGGGTTGAATACACCAAAATATACCCTGTTGGTTCAACCCGATAGGTAGGAGAAATTGAATAAATATATAATAATGAAGAATCCAATCACCTGCAACAAAGGGATTAGTATACAATATATAAATATAATAGTAGAATAAGATGACAATAGTTATCGATGATGCAATGCATATGTAATGAATGAATACAATGCATAGGTGGAATCACGATCGTCTCTGGGGCCGTTATATACATCTACCGAGCTAACGCTACCAAGTAGATTCCATGGGAGTCTCATCAAACCTTACACCACAATCTCCCAGTATCACAATATCTCAATCTCTCTGTTGCTACCTTAGCATAGTCAAGGGGTTTTAAAAATTGGTACTATCCCTCCCTTGCCACCTCAGCGTCGTCAAGGGGTTTCATAAAAAGTAGTATAGTATCTCAACCTTGCCACCTCAGTGGTCAAGGGATTGTTTAAAAAGTAGTATAGTATGTCAACCTTAGTGTGGTTAAGGGGTTGTACAGATGCAATATGAGATGAAGGTCAATGCTATAATATCAAGATAACATATCTACAACATAATTAGAATACTGACAAATAACCACCATAGAATCATGAAAATTATATCATCAGTCACAACTGCTACCACAAGTGATAAACATGTCTTAAATCACAATACACACATCAATAACCAAGTGTACCGATGATACCAGACTTCACAAGTCCCAAAATATGTACATGATTCCCAAGAATATCTTAAATACCATAATATCACCACAAAACATTCAAATAATGTCGCTAATATTAGATTATCACCTTAATAACCAAAATATCTCAAATATCAAGGATACATCTCAATTTACCAATAAAGTCATAATTTAGTCAAATTCCAACATAACTGATACCACATTTTCACCAATTTCTATCTATCAATCCAATAATTCATGAAATGATCCTAAATCTTATAATTATAACATAACATATCCAATAACTCAAATTCAATCCCATGAGATTAGCCGAACCTACCTCAATGTTGAAGCTGCACTCGAACTAAGCTCTTAATCAACCCAACTCTCAAAAGGATCTCCAAATTAACTAATCGCTTTAAGAATAGATTATACACATCAAGAGATAAATTTTAATACCCAAATTGTGCTTAGGGGTAAAATGATCAAAAGTAAGCCTAAAATGTGAAGTTCTTGAATCTGGAAATTAACTTTAAATTATGATTCTATGCGAGAAAAAAGCCTATGGGTGAAACTTCCTCTAAATCAAGCTCAAATTGAGGGAGAAATCATTAGTTAGAGTTTTCAATTCAAAGTCAAGAAAAAGCCAATTTTAAATATCAAAAATCATGAAATTCAAAAAAATTAAGATAAACGAAATGGACTTAAATCATCTTGATGTTAGAAACACTTACCAGTAGTTTTCTTTGAAAACCCTCTTCAGAAATTGAAAATGTAGTAAAGATGGTCTTAAAAGTATTCATCGAGTCCTTCGAATTTCTATGATAACCTTTGAATTCCATGTAAGGCTATTCATATCGTTGAATTGAGTTCTTCCATGTGGTTTACCTGTTAATTCTTTGTAATTGAGTTTGAAGTCAAATTTAGCCCTGATTCTTATAATGAGTTTTGAGTATATTAATGCCTTCTTGACTTTTCTTAGTTTTTAATTCTATATTAATGAGGATCATGAGTTGAATAGATGTTTTATATATTCAGGTATTTCTTTGCATGAACGTTGGTTGGATAGATGATTATCATGTAATACGTAGATACTAAGATAAATAATTTTTTATGCACTACCTAAAATGTCATTTTCAATTGAAACATTACATGTTTTAATGAGTTTGATGAAAATTAAGCATGAAGTTAAATGATGTTTTGAGCATGTTGTTTTGATGATGATGTATGATTTTTTTTAAGTATACTGATAACAATGACATTTGATGATGAGTTTTAAGTTTCAAAAATTAAATGTCCAATGAGATTAGATGAATGATATTAGTATGGTCACAAATATTTGAGAGTAATACTGAACAATCATTCGGATGAAAGTACAATTAATTCAAACACCACAATTACATAGCCAATATAGGATAGAGTACATGCCTCTCTACTCCCAAAAGAGGACTTTGATGTTTGGATCCATTGATATTGATGTCCTTTACCTCGGCAAGGTAGTAGATAGATGTGGCAACGACATCACTTTGTTTTATCTTCTCTAGTTCATAAGTGATGATTGTTGGTTAGAGAAACTCCTTAACATATCATTTCATAATGTTTCATATCCATAATTTTAATTGATGAAAGCATTGGTACTTCTAACCTCGCATTCATACCATATTGATGTTGAGTTGAGTAGCTTAATGTATGTCCATACTTTCTATCTATTTTATATATTGTTCATTCCAGGTACTAAAGCCACCTGGAGCTAAATCTTTTCATGATGCTAACACCTGTGTTAGAAATCTTTAGTAGGCGAATTGTTAAAAATTTGAGAATTCCTAGAGCTTTTGTAAGACCGCCTTACTCTTGACGAAATCCAATTATCTAGCTACTTTTGATGTCGAGCACTTCTATTTTCCCTTTGAGGTAGGTATGGACATGTGATTGGCACCGCTTGACTGAATTAGAGGCTTCGTAGACTGAACTAGGTGGAGTAACTAGGTTCTATCTCCTTTTGAAACCACTGTTATCAATATAGTTACAGTTTGACACTATGTTAAGTTATTTTTTAAAACTATTTCCATCTTGGTGTTGATATTGAGAGCACACGATAGTGCATTGATGAATGAATGATCACACCAAACTAAACCTCTAAATCAAGGTTTAAGTGATCATTGTCAAAAAATAGAAACAAACAATGGTTAGGGTAGACCCCACGAGGGATAAGGTCTAGTCTTGGAATAATTATAAGATATTAGATTAAATTACCTAATATATTTCCTGAAAAGGAGCGTATTTGTAAAATTCAATAAATGAACCTAAACTAGAACAAGCCATCAAGTAAGAGCGTTGTGAAATCAGTGAGAGAAGTAACTGTGGTATTGTGTTCCCCATGAATTCCTGACATAGTATAGCCAAATAATTGTAACATTTTCTAGTGTGTAGCATGCAGAACTAGTAAGTTATGCATACCTAAACCTTTGATCTAGGTTTTAAGCAAATGTCACCACATGATTTGATCCATAATAACCCTTACATATGTTCCAGTACTATCATACCTTGACCCGTTTAGGTTGATTAGATGAGAGTAATCACTTAAAATCTTGTTAATTATCCCTTATCCCATTCAATGCCCCTTGATCCAATAAGTAAGAATTAGGAGAGTTCAAATGTTGGCCACCATTAAAAGAATTCATTTAAAAGAGATAACTTATAAGCACATGCGCACTTTCCAAGGATTACAAATTATTCAGTTTTTACTTTGTTAGCTCTTCATGATTCCCACAACCCTTGTTGTGGATTTAACTACTCATATTCATTATAAATAAAGACATCGTGTTATGAAACAAGATAATTAAACACTTACAATCATTAATTGGAGAACACAAAATCAAATTTTTTATAAGAAATCATAATGTTATAGCTCGAATGTAAAATCAAAAGTGTTCTCCAAGAAAGAAGTAATAATCACAAGTAATGAGTTCTTGATGTTCTGACAGCGCGCTCTCTCTCTCTCTCTCTCTCTAAAAAAATACCTCTTTATAACAAGTGGACACTAAATCCTAAAAGAAATAGGAAAACTTGAATTAGGAAATGAGAAAAACATAGTTACAAGCAGTAGATGAAATATATGCCCGTGACTGGCGTTTGTAGACTACACTACACATCATTTGTCTTCCATATATGAACTCCTCCTACGGACCATCTTCTGACTTATGGCCCATAAGGGATTTCGTCTATTCACTCATTAGCAATTCATCAAAACTCTATTCCTCAAGGCACGAATAGGCTTACGACCTATTACTTGACTTACAACTGGCAGGGATCTTTGTTTGGTAATAGTTTAGCACTTAACCATATTCTCTAATTTTTAGTACATGAATAAGTCTATAGGCCGTCAAATAGTTTACACCTCTTCTAATAATATGCAACTTTAACATCTGAAAATGAGTATTTTACTGGATCTATCCTACAAACTCATGTATTCCTCACGAAATGAACCATGAGGCATCCTTCCGTAGAAGGACTCGTAAATCATAAAACAAAATCTGTAATCTGCATGACTTTGTCCAAAATCATCTCTATTCCTAATATCTTGAAAAATCAACACAAAGACACATTAAACCTACTAACATCACTTTGAGAATACAAAAATTACTGCGTTTAAAGCATCAAAAGTGTCGGCATTTTGGTGGCATATCAATACCCTCAACTTAAAATTATTGCTTGTCCTCAAGCAACGCACTGAATCTGCATAAGCAGTATAACAGCACAAAGTCCTCAACCTCATGGCATATATAATGTCTCAATAACTCATAGATACCCAACCAAACTCATCAATGCATATGGAAGATAGTTATCAAACAAACTCATGTGGATCAATAAAAGACAGTGCAATTATGACGAGAGATGCAACATAGATAAGCAACAATCGCCAAGACAACCTAAAGTCAGAATTGTATTAAAGTTCCCTCACACAAAGAAGTCCCATATTTCACTCAGAATACTATGTTCAAATTCAATGCTAGGGACTGACACAAACACTCGGACTCACAATAGATATTCAAACATTGCCCATAATACCATAGGTGTGCCCCTATACTAATGACCATGACATTCGACTAGTTGAATTAGGATCACTATAGGACTTTCTTTGCTTGTAACGTACGGTCGAGGAGCTTTGGTTATGTTTGGAACACAATGACCATCACCCTCATTGACTCTATGCGAATTTGCATTTTGTAATGACCTGGTTTGTATTTTTTGCTTTATTTATAACAATTACCTTTTTACCCTCTTAGAAGTTGCTTTGGCCTTATTTGAATTATTTGACTAGTTGGAATTGAAATCATGAGTTTTAGAAGTTGAGACTATGCGTTTTGGTCCTTTTGAAAGCTTAAGTTGTTGTAAAAGTGAGTTTTTATGTCATTCTAAATTTTAGAGGTTGGATTGGGGATACGTAGATTCCATTAGCTCCAAAATGTTAAAATTGAACCATAGGAAGTTGCAGAACTAAATTTGGAGTTGAAATGAGATTTTTAGGCACAATGTTGTGATTTTAGTCATTTTCGAATGACTTTGGTCAACAATCGAAGTTTGGAAGCTTGGAGCAAAATTCTGTCAATTCCAATAGTTCTAAATATTGAAAATAATACTTGAAATGATCTCGTCATAATTTTTGGAGTTGTCGAGGGTAATTTTGATATTGTGATTTTAAACTAGTTTAATGAACTAGCATTGGTAAATGTGTTGTGGAGACCTCAAAATTGCATTTTGATTATTTCGTGGAGTCTGGATCACTGTTTCTGGTAATGATACATATTTGGTTTGTGAAATTCTAATTTCGAATGAGTTTTGAATGCCCTTTTCGAGTTTTATTAAATCTTTGTGTTCCTGGTGCAAGTTTCTAGTGCAACCCCCTTTTACTCTCTGCATTCACAGAAGTGAATCTGTTTCCTCTCCGCATTTGTGCTCCGACGTCCACATTCACAAAGGTGGACCTGGTTCTGTACCCGCGCTCGAGGGGTCGACCTGGTTCTCCACCTGTATTCTTTGAGTGTATTTAATACCTGGCAGTGAAAACACCATTTTTACCCCATTTTCGAATTTCTAAGCTTTGGGGTAATTTTGAAGAAAGTTTTTCGAAGATTTATGCTGGGCAAGTGTTTCTAACACTAAACTAATCATTTTTCATGAATTTTATCTTGATTTTATCCTTGATTACATGAAATTAATCACCCAAAATTGGGGGGGTTTTGGACTATGTTTTTCAAACTTTAACCATTGATTTCTCATTCAATTTGAACATGATTTTAGTGGGATTTTCACCTACAAACTCCCTTTTTCGTGTCGAATTCGATTTTGAAGTCAATTTCCAGATTTGAGACTTTTAAATTTAGCCCTAATTTTGACCATTTTGCCCCTAAGTGTAACATATGCCAATATGAGTATCATGGAGCAACTTGCTCAACTTCGTACAAGTATGGACTTGGTCTTGAAGCAAAACCAAGCAAGTGTCAAAGTGGTCACTCACAAACCTCCTAAGGATCCCATCTATGAAGATCCATTCTTTGATGAAGATGCTTGTTTTGTGAGTAATCAAGCAGCGAGTTTCCGGAATAACCCCCAAGGGTCCAACTCGGACAATTGGAGGCAAGGTTTCAAGAATCAAGGTCGGAACTACAACTGGGATGGTGCTTATAGAGATAACCGAGGTGGTTACTAAGAAAGAGAGAGGACGCCAGATGTCAAATATGGTAGAAAAGATGGTTATGGGAATGGTCCTTATATGCCGTCGTACAATCGTGATGTCGTGCCAAGCACTTGTAGGCTTGAAGAGATGTTTGACAAGTTGTTGAAGAGAGCCGATCACCAAGATGAGACCTTGAAGGGAATTAAAGGAGTTATTTCAAGTAGTAACCAAAAAATAGAGTCTCACTGGGTGGCAATTAAGCAACTGAAAAAATAATTTGGACAAGATTCTTCGCAATTGAAACAACGCCAAAAGGGCACCTTACCAAGCAATAATGTTCGAAATCCTAAAAATAAGGGCATTGTATGGTGGTCATGACTCGTGGTGGAAAAAGCACCATAGATCCCCCAATGCCAGTGATTGTGGATGAAGTTAATGAGAAGGGCCTTGGTGGTGAAGTTGTGGTTGAGGGAGAAGGTCCGGAGATTGTTGGGATGCAAAGAGAAGAGGTAAAGGAGCAAGAAAAAATGAAGTCAATTCCAAAGCCTCCCCTTCCTTTCCCTCTACGTCTTAAGAAAAAGGAAACAGAGGGTAAATTCAAACACTTTCTGTCGATGTTGAAGCAACTATCCATCAACATTCCCCTTCTAAAACCTTTGGAGAAGATGCCCAAGTATGCCAAGTATATGAAGGATTTGGTGACAAAGAAATGCACTTTGAGCCAAGAGTTCTCACAGGAGCTCCAACAATATAGTGCAATTATGACCAAACGCCTTGTTCAAAACGAGAGGATCCCGGTGCATTCACCATCCCTTGCACCATTGGTTATGTTGAATTCGCATGAGCATTGTGCGATTTGGGAATGAACATAAATCTAATGCATCTTGTCGTATTCAAAAAGCTTAGGCTTGGCACTCCCAGCCCGACAAAAATGCGATTGCTAATGGCGGATCGAACCATCAAAAAGCTGGAGGGAATGCTTCTTGTTTTGCTTGTTAAAGTTGATAAACTTATCTTTCCTGTGGATTTCGTGATCCTTGATTATGAGGTTGATTTTGAGGTGCCCATTATTTTGGGAAGACCATTTCTGTCCACTGGGAGAGCTCTTGTGGATATGGATTCGGGTGAACTTTGGTTTATGGTCAATGATGCAGAGGTAGTGTTCGACATTCGCCAGTCAATGAAACACCCGAATGAATTGAAGAGTGAGGTGTGGACCCTTGATGATTGTTGATGAAGGATGATGACAAAGTCGAGCCATGACATTAAACAAGGCGCTCCTTGGGAGGCAACCTAAACATTTTTGATAATTGTTGGTCTGTTTTAAGTATGTTTGGTTATTGAAATTCTTAGGTAGCAGGTGTGTGTTTGATTAAACTTGAAAGACATTGGTCAATTTGTAATATTTTGAAGATTATTGTGTTTTTAGTCTTGGTCTACACGTGGAAATTAAAGAACTGAAGATGTGAGAAAATGGCACTTGGACCAGGCCTACGAGTCGTAGTCATTTTATGTGTTTTTATGTTGTTTTTGTAGGAAAGCGGTAGCCACTCTTGGTTTCTTCTGTTTCCATCTAGGAGGCATCCCTATGACTCGGAGGTTACCCTACAAGTTGTAGTGGTCCTTCGTAGGAATCACCAGTCACCTGTGGTTCCTTCATGTTTCTCATACTAGACCCACAAACGAATCGTACTTCCTGCTACGACTCGTAGTAAGGATCTCATTAGCCTCTCTGAGTTTTAAAAATTTTCTTCCAAAAGAGGTACGAGGCCAGACTATGACTCGTAGGTCCCCCCACAAGTCGTAACTGCACCTCGTATCTACAGACCTGCAACTACATCAGTGATATTTCTTCTGTTTTTTTTTTGCTTCTATGTTTAAGTGTTTGCGTTTTTTATTTTCTATTATGTGACTCATTTGGTTAAACATCTGGATTTTCACATAAGTTGTATGGTTGGTTTGCAGATACAATGCCTCCTAAGGATAAACGAGTAATCCAAATATTTCAACAGAGGTTGGCTGACGAATCTTCTGAGGCCAAGAGATCTGAGGGTTCTCTAGAAGTTCACCGGGTCAGAACAGACCCCGAAGCTAATATACCTCAGAGCAAGGCACGTACAACGCAGACACCAATGGAAGTCAACAGTTCCTCCAAGTTTGAAGAGGAGGAATAGCATGGTAGTGTAGATGGGTTCTAGAGTAGCCTACCACAGATGACCCCCTCACACTCAGGGGCAGAGTCGGAGTCTGAGAGAACCTCCCAGACCCAACAGGAAGAAATCCATTCATAGCCCCCAGCTGACCACAGATGGTGTGTTCCAGGGGTGAAGGAGATATATGACCAGGGGTTTGAGCCTATGGGATAGGGAAAATCGGTGCGGTAATTTCATGAGGAGTCTATACAGAATGACCCAGGGTTAGGTAAGATGCCAGGATCAGATGAGGAGATAGATAGACACGAACTACGATGGACTACACAGCAGCTGGGCAAGTATACCCCTTACGTGGTCCGTGAGTTTTATGCAGCCTATCTTGCTACACTCTACCGAGGGTTACCAAAAACCAAGAAGTCGATTGAGCAGCCGAGGTTATGGGTGGTGATAGTCTGGGGTCGGGGAGTTCCAATTTCGGAGGACACTATTCGACGAATCCAGTTTGGGCCCATTTATAGAGTGCCTCAGTCTACCACAGTATGATGGACGCATTGACAAGAAGAGGAGAGTAGTGACTGGATAGGACATTGGGGCTAGGACAGAGCTTCTATAGTGGATTATAAGTCAAATTTATAAGGAAGGTTTCGAGCCAACGTGGGTTACAAACCACGCAAATCCTATAGTGAAGGCTCAACTATCTTTCCGGGCCAAGTTTTGGTGGTCCATTATTCGTTGGCGTATCTGGCCTACTTTCACAGATAATGTGATCACCTTTTATTAGCCAACATTCTAACTAATTATGAGATAGATTGGGCCTAGATTATCTATAAGCAGATCCACGAGTCCGCCATCCTAAAAATACCTCACTACCATTCCCTATTTTGATCTACCGATTATGCAGTACAGTGTTCCTATAGACCCTCACTGAGACTAGCATATCGAAGCCACAAGCACTATGGGTCCCAGCCTGATAAAGTCTGATAAGAACTCGGTGTCCCTACATCATGCAGCTCCTTCAGCTATATCAAATCCATTCCCAGTATAGCCTCACACTCAGGGTCCGACTCTAACTACCACCGGTACTACTCTAGCCGCTACAGAGCCTATGCAAGTTGTTGAGATTGAATCCATGCCATCCTCTAGTATTCCGGCACCAGCAACAACTACATTACAGGCTGATTTTATTATCTTTGTTATTGCTTTTCAGGAACTATTATACAGGGTGGCTACGGCTGAGTCTAAGGTATAGGCTTTAGCAGCACAGGTCAGAGCTTGGTTAGCCAAACCATAAGGGACTCGGAGGAGAGGATGAAGGCATTCACCCGTGTATTGGTAGATGAGAGAGTTAGAGCAGTTGATGCCCTAGTAAATGCTTTTGAGGTGAGAGACCAGCGAAGACTTGAGGGAGCTAGGCCTGCTGACACAAGTGCGTTTACTAAGAAGTTGGCCAAGTTCAAGGCCTTAGGAGTCCCTGTGGCAATCCTAGAGGTGGCATCGGTAGGCAATGAGGTGTTTGATTGGTTAGCTGACCGCTCGGATGCTCATAGGAAGAGGCCCCTCGAGATAGATGACCTAGAGTTGAGCCAGAAAAGGCTTAGAACTGATGACCTAGCAGCCTCAGTGGAGGAACTGATACCATAAGAGGTGGTCCAGGAGTCGATCTTGTTAGTGGCCACACAGAAAGATAGGGAGCAGTAGTATTCACATGGAGAGGGCAGTTCACGTACAACTGCAACCCAAATTACTGAGGAGGAGTTCGTGATCCAGGACCTTGTTGGCCAGCCAGAGACCAGTGATTGATGCACCATGATGTTTGACCTTTTTGACCCCAGTTCTAATATTTTCTTTATGGATACTTTGTTCCTTCTGTTAGACAATCTTTTTATTATGTTGGTTTTTGGATTTGTTTAAATATTTTTTTGTTGGGTAATGTTTTTACTTATATTTTGGATGCTAGTTTTTGGTTTTTAATATATATATATATATATATATATACATATATGTTATCGTGTTTGGTTTTTTATTCTTGTCTTTACTTTGAGGACAAAGTATTCTATTTTGGTAGGGTGTGGGATTTTATGGATTAAGGTGAAGTCTGAGTAGTCTCGAGTCCATAACTTCCCCTATTTTTTATCCCAAGGTTTTCTTGGCGTGTTTCTTTTTCCTTGTGGATGTTTAACTTTCTGTTGAACTAACATGTTTAGGTAGTGTAAATAATGTGTAAATTCATAGTAGTGTTATCTGTTGGCATATACGTGAGTTTTCAAATGCGTTTTGAATGATTTGAAAATGTGGGTACACTCAAAATTCTTGAGATTGTATTTATTGATGCATTCATGCATTTTGAGTATCTGGCAATGTTTGTTTTGATAATGTAAAGGTATACTGAGGCTTGAAGCAAGACCTGTGAGTCTATACTTGATTATAGGTGCAATGTCATGTGTGTTGTGAGCTTATTTTGTTGCAATCATGCATCATGCATGGACTTAGAACTTGCCTTGTTACTCTAAAATTAATTTGGTGATGTTGATTTGGAAAGGATCTTAGGCCTTTATTCTTTGGGTGAACCCACTTTTAGCCTAAATGACCTACCAAATTAGTAAGTGAATCCCTTGTTCAAAATTTTTGAGCTTCTCATGTACTCGTTCTTTCTTGACACCTTACTAGCTTAACCTTTTCTGATGAAATACCTTGATATTAGCCCTGGTGTATCCTTCAACATGTGGACCTTAATTGAGGATAAAAGCCTAAGTTGAGGGTGGATACAAGTTGTGGCCCTGGTTCGGGGAATAGTTATTTTGTACTTCACCTCAGGCTAAAAGCCTAATTTAAGGGTGACCCTTATTGTGGTAAAGTAATAACAATGAGGTGGTTAGTTGGGAAATACAGAAAGAAATGAAAAATCATGAGCTGAGTGAAGAAAAAGAAAAGAAAAGTGCCTTAAGTTGAGAAAAAGTAGCAAGAATTGAGTTCATAAATAAGGCACAGATGAAAATAAAAAGAAAGCACTCGACAAAAGTTTGAAACAGGATAATAAGGGTTGATTTAATAAAAAGGGTTGGGTTATGAAAGCAAAAGTGTTGGTAAACATGGTTTAAAGATAGCTTTTAGTCACTACTTCCTAAACTGCGATACTAAAGCACCTGAACCTATGTTACAAGCCCTTAAGTCCTAAAGTGATCCAAAATCCACTTTTTTGCCAAGCCAGAAGATGAGTATAGAGGCAAGCCTATGGTGTTAGTCATTGTGCATGAATTTCAATTGTGAAAGTGAGAATGCTTCCTCATTCTCTGAATTCTAAATGCTTATTGAGTGAGTAAGAGGGACTTCTTTTCTGTGAGGGCATTTCCACTACTTGATTAGCATATGGCTATGCGAGTGATGGTGGATGGTTGATGCTCCTTAGCTTATCATAGTTGGGTTGCCAGATTCAACAGTCATGTTTTTGTCGTGCTTAGTAACTTTGCAAACTGTTTTTTAAAATGACTGTTGGCTACCTGGATTAGAGTGAATGATGTATACGCCATTGGTATAACTGCTATATATTCCCATTGTCTGCGTAGATTGAGTCGTCGCTTGAGGACAAGCAACAATTCTAAGTTGAGGGTATTGATGTACTATTAAAATACAACACATTTGATGGCTAAAACAAGGGATTTTTTGAGTTCTTAATGTGTCATTTTATGGTTTTTATGTGTTTTTGTGTTGTTCTTGCAGAAAAGTTATGTTGCCATGATTTTGGAGGAAAATTACAGATTTTGCTGAAGAGGACATAAAAGTTCACCTAGATTCGTAGCCCAAGTTATGAGTCATAATGTGTTATCATAGCAAGAAATAGAGACAAACATCAAAAATCTGCTAAGTGGAGGTCAACCCTACGAGGCCATCCAATGAGCCATAAGTCTCGCCACGACTCGTATAGGTGTACTCATAGAAGGAAATAGAGACGCCAAACTTTAGATCAACAACTGAAGGCCTAGACTATGAGAGGAGGATACGAGTCATTGGACTATGACTCGTACCAGTTGAGTCTAGGATGCTAAGAACCTGATATAAGACCCCAATTACAACTCGTAGCCACCCTATGAGTCGTACTTGTGAGGCATACCAGCTGCCAGCTATCTTTTCTGTGTAATTTTTAGAGTTATTTTGTAAACACTATAAATACTTTAGGGTTTTACAAAGGAGAATCAAAAATTTAGAAGAAAAGATCATCTTTGAATATACTCTCAGGAATACTTTTATGGTTTTAGCTTAGATAATCATTTACTCTTGGAAAACCTAATTTTGGGCATTGCAACTCTTGCTTTTCACTTATTATCACTCTATCAAGATTGTGGTTTGCAATTTGTGGTGTCTTCAATCTTCATTGTTTTGGGTAAAATTCTCAATCATGTCTTATATTTGCATTTTTGTTAGTTTTCCCTTAACCATGAATACCTAAGCACTCACAACTTGGGGTTGTGCGAACCATGGATAGTTGACTTAAGATGACCTAGGTTTATTGCATTTCTATAATTGGGGTTTTGCATGTATTGTTTATTTCCCTTCATTATAATTGTTGTTTGGTGGTGGCCAACACCAACCCTGCCGACTATCATGATCCCGACCAAGGTAGTGGCGAATAGGAAAAAGGAAGTAGATGACAGAATTCAATTGATGTGTTCTCGTCTATTTAACCAAACTTCACCAAGGGGAGGTTGACTGGGACAATAGGTAATGGTTAGTTGGCACGCCATGGTGGCCAATCAAGCGCCATGGTGAAATTCGACCTTCACCTTCACAAGAGGGCTAGAAGAACGTCAGTTAGGATCCTGCATGCGAATCTCCGATTGTAATTATGTTACTTAGGGTAATTAAGTCAATGAACCATGGATAACACAATTCCCAAGTTGTCCCTAAAATTGAGTGTTTTCCTACATTGTAGTTTAGTGTTTACTTTACTTTGTTCTTGAATTACAAACCCCTCCCCCCCCCCCCATTTAGAGATTTTAATTATAGATACCTAAAATGATTAATAGTGAATTCTCTTAGTCAAGCACTGTATTCCCTGTGGATTCGACCCTAACGTTTGGTTTGGTTGATTGCTGACAGTGACCATTTTCTTATTGGAGCGTGACCATCATATCAGTAGTGTCCGCCGAGGTATCAACGGTGCCAGAGTCCATCATGGTACGATAACCCTCACTACCAGTGCCAGCGTTTTTCTGGGTATAATTGGCGCCAGAGTCCATCATGGTACCATAACCCTCTCTATCGATGCCACCGTCCACCGAGGTGTCATCGGCGCCAGTGACTATGATGACACTGAAGAGATCTCGTATATGGTCTTACAGGACCCCCATGGATTCTACCTTGTAGCTTCATCCGGTAGATGTATGCACATCTATGCTAGAGCCCATCGAGGTGTCACCGATGCCAAATTCCGCCGACATATGGTCTGACAAGATCCCCATGAGTTCTACCTTATAGCTTCAACAAGGTAGATGTATACATCGGCACTAGCATCTACCACGTTTCCTACTCATGAAATGCTTCTATACAATGTATATGCATTGCATCTTTGATTATCATCGATATTTTATGCTACTGGTATGTATGTATATGGTTTGTATTGCAGGTGATTGCATTCTTCATTATTGCATACTTGTTTGATTACTCTTACCTAGTCAATTGAACCTACTAGGTGCATTTCGATGTACTCATCCCTACTTTCTTTTCCCTTTTTGTAGATCAAGTACAGGGACCCGCACAAGGTAGTTGATAACTCTAGTCAAGTTATTCTGCTTCCATCTAGATCTTACCGGCGAGACTCAAACTTTGAGTCACCGTGGATCTTTGGGGCTCTCTTTATTGCCTTCCTTTATGCATTGTACTAGATGTTATATAACAATGTTGTATCTTATTCTAAGACATTTGTACTTATCTTTTGTCCTATTTAGATGCTCTTCTACTACTGACTCTAGGTTTTGGGATATTTGATGTTATGTTGTGTCTGTTTTCGCTTTGTTTCATTCTTCTTAGTTGTGATCCATTTTGGGTTTTGACACACTTTTACCGTACCAACACTGATATTTTCAACTCACAGATCCCTTTTTCCTATTTTAATCCTTTTCAAGTGCCTTATTAAAAATTTTCAGCTCAGTTCCTTTTATTTCTCTCAACTCTTTTGCTTTTTAGCTAACAATTTAGGCATCTCTTTATTTTTTCGTACCCACTTAAGATTTCCCCTTTTTTATTGTATCACTATGATTCCTTCCCTGTTTGGTGTGGTTTCCTTGAAACAACCACCCTCAACTTAGGTTTTTGGCCTGAGTTAAGGTGCACAATATTCAACCTATGAACCAGGGCTACTTTTGGTAGCCACTCTCAACCTATGATTTAAGCATGAGTCAAGGTGCACAATATTCAAGGAGGGACATGGGCCCATTTCAGGATTACACAAACAAAAAGGCTTGGTTACTCAGGTGTCTACAAAGAAAAAGGGTAGATGTAAGGCTCAAACATTAGGATTAAGGGATATATAATGCATTTGGTTAGTTACTTTTAGGCTAACTGGACTAATATGCACAATAGCCTATGATCCTTTCCTAACCAACTAACCTATGGTCTCACTCAGAGTAACAGGGCATGTTCTGGATTAAAGAATAATATAAGAATCATGCAATAAAGCTCACAAGCACTTGGAACTGAATACACCGCCAATGTAGACTCTCATGTCATGCTTTTTATCATGATTAAGTCCTAACTTGTCAGAACAAAAACTGTTACTCACTGATTTCACATGGCTGTTGTCAAAACAAGTAACAACAAATCATTAATCACAAAAACGAAACAGGTGGGCATCATTTTTCAACAAAAACTAACAATATACCACAGATATTGTTCAATACAATATGCTACTAATAATACTTAGAGATCCTAAACATGCTGGTTCAACAAAAAATAAATGTCCTTCGGGGAAGCACCTAGGCAAGAAAACCCAAAAGACTAAAAAAATAGGAAAAATATAGGTCTTGGTTTATCAGACTTTGCCAAGGCCTATAACTACCCACACCCTCATCGAAAAGCATTTGCAATGTCACCAATGCAACAAAATAAACAAAAATATCATATTGGGGTCAAAAAGGACATACTGGGGCACCAAAATGCCAAATTTTGTCTATGCATCCAAAAAGCAAAACTAATAACAATACATAAAATTGCAACTACTCTCTTAGGTTTCCTCCCAAGTAACGCCTGATTTAGTGTCACGGAACGACCTAGACAACTTGGTTACTCAGACTTGAACAAGTGCCCATGCTTCCACCTTCTGATCATTAGGTCTTTTCATGGACTAATAGATGTTGAAGACAACTTCTTCGTCGTTGAATCTAAACTTGAGTTGGCCTAATTCCGTGTCCACTAGTCTTCGTCCAGTGTCTAGGAAAGTCCTTCCTAAGATGATTATGACCTTAAAGTCAACTTCACAAGTCTACGGGGAATATGAACTTTTACACTATGACTAGAATGTCATACAATATACTCACATGCTTCTTCACTATCCTATCAGCCATCAACAACCGCATACTTGTTAGTGTAAAGACCCCCAAGGCCAACTTCTTGAACACTACAAGAGGCATAAAGTTGATGGTACCTCCTAACACGCATAATGCCTTTGCAAAGTTGATATCTCCAATGGTGCATGGTATGGTAAATGCTCCGAGTTCCTCTTTTATATTCACTAAGGACCTTACTACTCTCTTCTTCGACACTAGGTCTTTCATTAACTTGGCATACCTGAGTATTCTCTCCAATGCCTCAATGAGGGGAATGTTTATAGATAGTTGCTTCCATTTAGAGATGGATTTCTAGCACTTATATTCCTCCCACTTCTTCTGGAGTCTCTAAGGGAAGGACATGGAGGCCTAGGTATAGGTTTAAACTTCCTTAGTGTCACCATTTCATCGCTCACCCCATCCATGGCTTTTTTCATCCCAAATCTCTGCATTTTTTCTCTCTACAACCCCTTACAAACCTCAGCATCATCAACTGGCATTGATGGGTCAATCATCTGCTTACCACCTCATGTCATCGCTGCCATACACTGGTCATCATTCTTTAGATTTTGCACTATGTTGCTTGGCGATGTACCCTTTTAACATTGGTTCAATTGTATAAACATCTAACCAAATTATTACTCCAACTGCTTAATAGCCACAAAATAAGACTTGATCATCTTATTAATATTTGAGATCTCAGGTTTCATTCCCTTCAATGTCTCATCTTAGGCATCAGCCTTCTTCAATAACTTATCAAACATCTCCTCAATCCTCTAACTACCAGCCCTAGAATCACGATTATGTGTTATCACATAAGGATCATTCCTATATCCATCTCTGCAACCCCAATCACCATCTTTGTCTTATCCTTTGTTTCTATCATAATATCCACCTCAGAGCTATCCTTCTGAACATTGAATCTATTGAAGTCCTAACCTTGATTTGCTTGACTTGTGCTCCAATACTCTTGATTGGACCCTCGAGCATTGGTCTAGAAACACCCCATCAGATCAGTTGCAAAGTAAGAATGATCCTCATAATAGAGCTCCTCATCCATGGGTTTTCATGGCCTGACGTTTTATTGCATTTACTCGTTCTTGAATTTGTTTCATCAATAACCACACACTAGGAAAAACTAATATGTGCTAGCTCTTGTATCATATCCTTATTAATCATAGCCCACTCTAAAACTGAGCAATGAATTGGGCTTCTTTGTTAGAGATGATAGACAAGGGGACCTATGCAATCTAACAATCTCCCTTATATACAGTCAGGCCTAATCCTCTACAATGTCAATCATCTTTACTACCTCCAAGAAGTACACATATTTTGTCATCTTGTCAACTATGACCCAAATTGAGTAATTCTATTTGCAGACCTTGGTAAACCTGTGACAAAGTCTATATCTTTTATCTCCCACTTTCATTTTGGGATCTCAAAGTTCTGAGCTACTCCACATGGCCTTTAATGCTCAACTGTAACTTGTTGTCAATTCTATCACATGGAAATAGAACTCCTCAATGCCCCTCTTCATCCCACTCCATTAGTAGACTTGTCTCAAATCATGGCACATCTTGGTTGAGCCTAGATAGATAGAATATCTAGAATTATAGGCTTCTTCCTTGATCCTTTCTCGAATACTCTCAATGTCCAAAAGACACAATCTACCTTGATATCTTAATACTTTATCTCCCCCTTTGGGAAAAGCCATCACCTTCTATTTGCACACATCCTTCTTCAATTACAGTAGGATGGGGTCTTGGTCTTGCTTTTCCTTCACTTCCACTACTAGAAATGATGCAGACCCATTGTGCGCGAGAACTCCACCTTCACCAGATTCATCTAGTTGAACTCCCAATCGTGTCAGTCTGTGAACCTCTTTAGCTAACATTTTCTTCCCTTTCTTTGTTTGAGCAGTGCTTCCCATAGACAACCTGCTAATAGCATCAACAACCACATTAGCTTTACCTGGGTGGTAGAGGATATTTATGTCATAGATTTTGACTAACTCAAGCCAGTTCCTCTACCTCAGGTTATGCACTTTTTGGGTGAAGACATATTATAGGCTTTTATAGTAAGTGAATACATCCTTACATGCTCTATATAAGTAGTGGCATCATAGCTTGAGAGCACACACCACTACTGCCAATTCCAAGTCATGTATAGGGTAATTCCTCTCATGCACCTTAAGTTTCATGGAAGAATAAGAAACAACTTCACCCCTTTATATCAACACGCATCCTAATCCCACTCTCAAGGCATCATAATAAATGAAAAGTCCATCAGTTCCTTCAGGCAAGGTCAATACTGGGCCAGTAGCCAAACTCATTTTCAACTCTTGGAAACTCCTCTTGCATTCATCAAACTATTGAAAGTTGACCTTCTTCTACGTTATCCTAGTCAATGATGCGGATATGGAAGAGAAACCATTAAAAAATCTATGGTAGTAACCATCCAAATCCAGAAAACTTCTCATATCAGTCTGAGAGGTTGGTCTAGGCCAGCTCTTAATCACCTCAATCTTTTGAGTGTCCACTCGAATGACATTGCCTGAAACTATATGGCCTAGGAATGCCATAGATTTGAGCCGAAATTTGCACTTTGAAAACTTAGCATACAGCTCATTATCCCTGAGCGTCTACAAAGCGATTCAGAGGTGATTCACATGCTCCTCCTCATCTCTGGAATATACCAGAATATTATCGATGAATACAATCACTAAAATTTTAAGGTACTATCAAAATACTCTATTCATCAAGTCCATGAAGGTTGCAGGTGTATTTTTCAACCTGAAGGACATGACCAAGAACTGAAACTAACCATATAAAGTTCAAAAAGCCATCTTTTGGATGTCACATTCTCTCACTTTCAACTGGTGATAGCCCTAGCTTAGGTCTATCTTGAAGAAAATAGTGACAACTTGTAGTTGGTAAAATAAGTTATCTATCCTTGGGAAGGGGTACTTATTCTTAACTGTGACCTTATTTAACTGATAGTAGTCAATACACATTCTAAGTAACCATCTGTCTTTCTCACTAATTGAACCGGAGCACCCTATGGAGAAACACTCGGCCTTATAAAGCCAGTCTCTAGCAAATCTTTCAACTACTCTTTCAACTCAATAGGGGTCATTCTATATGGCGGAATAAAAAGAGGTTGGGTGTCAGGAAGAACATCAATTCGAAAGTCAATTTCCCTATCAGGTTGGACTCCAAAAAGATGGTCAGGAAACACTTCAGGAAACTCATTCACAATTGGGAGGGACTCAAGGGTAGGAGGCTTAACATTATCAAACTTAACTTGCACAAGGTGATAAATACATCCCTTAGAAATTAACTTTTTGGCCTTAAGTTAGGAAATAAACTTACCCTTAGGAGCAATAGAATTACGTTTCCGCTCTATGGCTCATTCAAAAACTAGAATTTAATGGTCTAGCTTCTACAATTGACAGAGGAATAGCAGGCATAAAGCCGATCTATGCAAAGAATTACATCAAAGTCAGTTATCACTAACTCAAACAAATCGACAAGAGTATCCCTATGATGGATGGACAGTTCACAATCTCTATAAACTCTCTCGTTTAGAATAGACTCACCAATAGGAGTAGAAACAAAATATGGCTCAATCAAGAACTCAGAAAGGATCTCAAATCCACTAGCCATATATGGCGTCACAAAGGAAAGAGTTGCACCCGAAAAAAGCAACGCGTAACAATTAAATATAAAAACTCAAAGCATACCTATCGAAACATCTCGTACAGCCTATTGCTTGTATTGGTTCCCTGTCACATACTTATAATTTGTTCCACCACCTATCCCTGGTGCAAACGTCTCTAATTTCCTTTGGCTCGTAGTTCTATTATAGATGATTGGGCCTTATTTCCCTACATCGGACATTCCTTCTTCAAGTGACTCATCTTGCTATACATAAAACAACCATTCCATCTCTTTGTGCACTCTCACAAATGCATCTTGCCATATTTCCCAAAAGGTGGCTTTCCCTTTAAAATAAGGGTCATACTAGCTCAAGACTGAGGACCCTGTGCTATGGAGTTTTGCTTACCTTGGTACTTCTGAGCATAGTTGTTACTTGGAGCTGGTGCACTGGCTGAGGATGGTGCATAACTATGAGATCTCGTTTGGAAGTAGGACTCATCTCCCTTACTCTACTTAAACTAATTAGGTTCAGGCCCTATTGACTTGGCCTTCTTGCTCGGATGCTCCTCTGTATCTCTCTTCTTATGCTCCCCAAGTTGTTGTGCATAGAATAAAAGCCTAGAGATTTCCATGCCTTGGATCAATACTGTCGCTTTGCATTCCTTTGTCACATGTTTAGCCAAGACGGATATGAGTTTCCTCATGCCCTGGACCATCTGTAAAGTTTACCTGGATATCTAGATGAAATTGAGGTAATATTCTTTAATAGCCAACCCCTCCTACTTTAAGTTTACGAACTCTTCAATCTACGCCTCCCTCAACTCCTGGGGAAAGAAGTGATCAAGGAAGGCATTCTCAAACTCACTCCACTCAGCAGGCTTGACATCCTCACCTCAACCCTTTTCCCACTGATTTTAACAAACATTTGCCACATCCTTAAGTGAATAAAAGGAAAATTCAACTTCCTCAATCTCAGCCGCATACATAGCTTTCAACACCTTCCACATCTCATCGATAAAGTTCTGGGGGTCCTTCTCGACCTTTGACCCTGTGAAGATCGGTGGTTTCATCCTCAAGAAATCTCTATGTATGGTTGCAGTAGTTGGCTCTTAGGAGCTAGAACTAGGGATCAGTGAACTCTGATTCCCACTCTAGGTGGCTACGAACTTGGTGAGCATGGTAATTGCTGCTCTAAAATCGGTCTCTATAGTTGGAGCAGATGGAGCAGTAAGTGCCTGTAGAACTCCAGTAGCTCTAGCTGGTCATGCTTATCCCCTCGTCTCTATTTGAGTAGGAGCCTTTAAAGGGGGATCCCCAGAATTTACAACTAGAGTATCTCTTTCGGTGGCGACAGGTTTAGGAGGCATGATCTGCAAACGTGTAATGCATGAGTTAGAAAGGAGATTTATAGAGTTCATAATACAAAAGAAGTATAACCCTTCCTAATGTCCTATAGCCTTCTTGTTATAAAGCGTGGTGCACAACAGACCGAAAAAACAATACTTTACAAGATACGACTTTGTAGACTCCCTAGGACAGTTGAACTCTGTGCTTTGATACCGTTATTCCTTGAGACGGTACCCTTGGTGTGGCAATCATTTGGAGAACTATTGTTGATTCCCTGAGAGAACTACCTAGCCTCATCATCACATAATACTCAATAGCGCAAGAAATACACAAGAAAATACGTTAATAGATAGATAATATTTTTATAAAAATATAGTTTCCAATGATCAAGTTTGGAAATAACATAACAATCAAAAATACTCTGCTCAATGTCTATGAAGTCTCTATATAACAATCTAGATAGTACCATGATAGGCCATGGCTATCCCAATCGAAACAAAACAAAAGTACTCAACAAAACAAAAAGGGATGCTCTGAAGGAAAAGAGGGCTGACTAACTCTGAAGCAATAAGTTGGACCTCAATGATACGCGAGATGAAGTCCTCTATCATCTGTATCTGCATCATTAACAATGTAGGACCAAATGGACGTTTGTACATGAAATATACTAGTATGTAAGAATGGCTAAAGTAAACAAGCAAAGTTAAAAGTCAAAACAATCAACTCAACTCCTTAACTCAGAATTCCACTCAGTGAATATGCAAAGTTAAAGTTTAAAACCATTCTTTGGAAATAGACTAGGTGTAATGCACCTTAGTTTAAAACATGATATGCTCAATCAAGTGTTGCTTGGGAATTTCTCTTAACCGACATAATTACCACCACCTTTTATTTTGTAATGTACACCGAAGGCGACGTCATTTCTATGTCCATCCTAAGGGGTAAAGGAAGATCTACTCTCTCTTGGATCCAAAATGAATGTCCATCTTTTGGGACACGAGTCGCCAGAGTTAACCGCACGATTATTCTATGTTGGTAATGTAGTTTATGGGTTAGAATAATCATTTAGTCGCTCTCATATTGGTGCTCAATACTCTTCCCAGGACAAAAATATGCTTATGTCAATCAACTCAAAATCATCTCTTTTATATTATCTCAAATCAATTCAACTTAATCACTCGACAACTCAACTAGTTCAGATTGTCAACCATGCATACAAT